>JAQQSW010002514.1:0-14939 GCA_028646575.1 Pseudocheirus occidentalis
TAGGAAGGAGGGACATACAATCAGCCTCTCACAATATGCCCACCATGGACATGTCCTGCATAATTACACATGTGGGAGTGGGTGACAAGGGAGGAATTGAGAGAATCTAGAATTTAAAGCTATACAATCAAATGCAACTGGGAAATAAGACATACAGGGACTGGGGTAGGGAGACCCTCCCTGCCCTACTAGAAAGTTAGAGAGGCATTGGAGGAAGACATAAAAGAGAACAGATTGTGGGAGGGGCTTTAGGGTGGGACCACTGTTTTGGGCTTGGGGGTAGGAGAAAGAAGGGAAGAAAATTTGTAACTCAAAACCTTGTGGAAATGAATGATGTAATCAAGAAAATAATTTTTTTTTTTAAAAAAGGTTAACATAGGGATGGCTAGGTGGCAAAGTGAATACAGCACTGGCCCTCGAGTCAGGAGGACCTGAGTTCAAATCTGGCCTCAGACATGTAACACTTACTAGCTGTGTGACCTTGGGAAAGTCACTTAACCCCAATTTCCCTGCCTTCCCCATTCCAAAAAAAAAGCAAAAAAAAGTTAACACAACTTTTAATGCATTTTAAATAAAAATAATATTTTAAATTAAGTTTAAGCAAAGTTCCAAGTAAATTTTGTTTCTTCTTAGGGAATCCCAGATGTCTTAAAGTTTGCTGAAAAATAGAGAAAAAAGTCACCTTAATTACATTTAACAACTGAAACAAAACTGTATCCTTGAAATAAAATAACTGAAATAAAAAAAAATATAAGCTACCCTGATCCGGTGTTAACTTGACAAAAACTGCCCATAGCCTAATTGAGGCAATCTATGGCTACCCTTCCTCTGACCATTGCTGGGTCAGGTAGAGGCAAAGTAGGGATATGTCAGTTTAGACTCAATGATGATCCGAAAGAATTGAGAATGGGGGAAAGGAAAGGAGAAGAATCTTCTCCCTGCTGAAGACAACAGACTGATCTCATTCTGGTATTAGAAACTTTCAGGGATCTCCCAGTCTAGCTCCAAACTAGATTTCCATTTTTATGGAATATTTCTCCCTCCCCTTCATGTAGTCTCCATTCCAGCCAAGCTTACTACAAGCTGTTCCCTCATCTCACCCTTTCCTTGCCTGTCTTTGCACATACTATCCCTCATGTCTGAAATAGTACGGCTACTCACCATCTCTTTCTATTGACATTCTTAAATTAATCAATCAGCTTTTACTAAGAGCATACTATGAGTCAAGTTCTGTGCTAAGAACCAGGGATACAAATACAAAAACAAAACCAAAACAAAATAGTCTCTGCCTTCAAGAAGCTTACATTCTTCTGAGGGAGATAATATATACACATGGAAGTATCCATGAAAAGCCTAGCTCTAATTCATCTTTGTCTACGAAGTCTTCTCCAACCCATAGCACTCTCACAGGGTGGTTGTGAGGGCTAAAGAAGAAAACACACAACAAAGCACTTTGAAAACTTTGAAACACTATATAAATGCTAGCTATTATATTATTATTATTACTAAAATATTCAGTGAACTCTCTCTTGATGAATTCAAACACTCTAATACCTTTCCTATACAATTGTCACATTCAAGTTTTTGTTATGGCTACTTTTATTTGTCTAATTCCCCTACTCAACTATAAACTCCTTGATGTCAGTATAATATCTTATTTCATCTCTGTATCCTAGGGGTCTTGTATATAGTAGGTCCATAATAGTTTGTTGAATTAAATTGAATTGTGTATTTATTTACAGAAAAAATTGGAGCAACAACTGACCTTCTCTCCTCTCTCCACTCTCCATCCCTTTATCTCATCTGTTTTTGTGAGCTCAATAATAATTTTTAAGTACATGATTGCCAAGTCTATGTAACCATCCTGTCCAAAGTATTATAATAATATCTAAAGGGAAATGATATGAGATTTCTGTAGTAGGGTTATACTCAGTCCTAATTCTTTTAAATTCTCGTCTCCTATCACCAACCACTTGCTAAACACTTCTGACGGTACTAATGGCACCTTACATTTATTAGGTTGAAAATAGAAATGATTATCTCCCACGCCTCTTCCTCCTCCAAATTTTCCCATTTCTATTGAGGGTGCCATAACCCTCCCAAATGTAATCTAAACCCAAGTTTAGAATCATAGGAGCATAGATTTCAAGGTGGAAAGGAACTTAGCAGCCATGAAGTCTAACCCCAGCACTTCACAAATGAGGAAACTGAGATGTAGATAGATTGTGACTTGACCATGTCTACACAGTTATAAGTGGCAGAAATGGGATTTTAATCCAAATCTTGACACTTAAATCCAGTAATCTATCAACTATACCACCCTACCTCTTCCCTTTTCCACACCAATCATTTATCCAATCATTTGCCAAATTAATTCAGTTCTACTTTTATGCCAGTTCTTGCAGATGCCCCCCTTCCCTTTATTCAGTGGTTCTCAACCTGTGGGTTATGTTCAGTTTGTAACAATGAAAATACATCCTGCAGATAAGATATTTACATTACAATTCATAACAGCAGCAAAATTACAGTTATGAAGTAGCAACAAAAATAATTTTATGGTTGGGGATCACCACAACTGTATTAAAGGGTCACGGCATTAGGAAGATTGAGAACCACTGCCTTTACTCATAGTGTTATTGGTTCAAGACCTAATCATCTCTTGCATGGCTCATTTCTTTCTCCTTCCAATCTCTCCTTTCTCCAAATGATTATCCACATGACTACCAAAATGATCTCCCAATAATATAGGTTTGACCATGTCATCCTCTTGGGCAAGCACTTTCAGTGGCTACCTATTAGAGAATACAACATGAACTCCTTATGTCAGTATTTCAGCTCTCTATAATATAATATTCAGTTTGTTCCATATTGCTTTCCTTCAAAAACTCAGTATTTCAGCAAAACGGAATTGCTTGCTGCTGCCCCAGTTCAGCATTCCATCTTTCACCCCTCCCCCTCACATTCTCATAGCCATCCTCTATTCCCCCCCCACACAGCCTCAAATGAACTCCATTCTCAGGTCTACATATCAAAACCCTTTTATTTCCTTAAAGTTTCAGTTTAGGGGCCATCTTTTCTACAAAACCTTCCCTGATCCCTGTTAATAGTGATCTCTCCCTCCTCAAAATCCTTTGATCACTGTTATGTGTGTATATGTTATATCCCTCAAGAAGGAAAGAATCTCCTTGAAGGCAAAGGATTGTTTTGTTTTTTCTTTATATCCCTGGTCCCAGGCACAGTGCCTTCTACATAGCAAAGGCTTAATGGATGTTTATTGAATGGTTGCTGCAACACAGTACATTGCTTATTTGAAACACAATCATTTATCCAAATAAAGTAGAATGAGTTTTCTTTCCTCTCCTCAATTCAGTCATCATCAATGTGCTTCAAATATATTACCCAAAGAAGAATATATCATGATCACTAAGTCATAGACTCATAGAGTTATGAAACTGAAAGGGGCTTTATTCATCATCTCCAACACCTTTATGTTACAGATGAAGAAACTGAAGTTAAGAGCTGGTGAAGTGGTTTACCCAAGGTCACATAGGTAATTGACAGTAAAGGTTGGGGTTAAACCTAGCTCTCCTGACTCCATGTCCAGCTATCTATACATTACCCCCACACACTTACAGCTAGAATGGACCTTAGAGATCATTTTATCCAACTACTTCATTTTACAGAAAGGGAAACTAAGGCATATAGAAGGTAAGTAACTTGTACTTGCTCAAAGTCAAGCAAGGAGTTAGTGGGTTCAGTTTGACCCAGGAAATCACATATTCCTTGCAGGTGTCTTAAGACTGCTGATAAACTTGCAGTTCTTCAGTACATCTGCTATTTCATCCTTGTGGATATTTCCTCCTAAGATGGGAGATTTTCATCCATATCTTCTCATAGGTTCACCATGGGAGATGTCTGCCTTCCTACCACGATGCTGGGAATTGTTCTGAATGATTTCTCACTGCTATAAGGATATCTGTGGAGCCTATGGGATCAACCATCAAGCAACCTATGTGGCAGGCACTGTGTTAGGCACCAAAAATACAAGTACAAAGAATGAAAATATCTCCAGCACCCTTCACCTTTGCTATAAAGTCAGCTCATTATTTTTTCCCAATTCACATATTGCTCTGCTCCCACTTTTTATATCAGTGGTGTCAAAATCAAATAGAAACAGATAGCTTCCAGCTACATATTGACTTAGGAAACCACAACTTACCATTTTCTATGTTATATTATATATTTTTTTATTTTTTGTCAAATGTTTCCCCATTGCATTTTAGTCTGGCTGATGCATCCTGCTAACCATGGTCATATTTGATTAGTCTTCCATTGTAATTCCTCTGAGACTGCATAGGCTTCTATGACTTTCATTCCTCCCCCTCACACAATTTTTAACCAAGCTAGCTTATTTAATATTCACCAAATAGGCCATTTTGCCTTCCAAGGATATTCTCTGGGCCTAAAAGGTCTTCCTTCCTACTTCCTTCTCTTCCAATTCCTAGCTCAAGTATGATCTCCCATGTTAAGACTCTCTTGGTGGCTGCCAGCTGTTAGCACTCCCCATCCCCCCCCAATTACTTTACATACATTTTTATTTTAAATGTACTTATCTAGATATACATTGTTCCCCAATCCATGCACTGAACCACTCTACCCCTTTCCCAGTAAAAATTTAACTTCCTTGAATTCAGAGACTCTTCTCATTTTTGTCTTTTTTACTGAATGCCTTACAAGATACTCACTAACTGTGTGAACCTGGGTAAGTCACTTAAACCTGTTTGCCATCTGTAAAATGAACTGAAGAAGGAATGGAAAACCACTCTGATATCTTTGCCAAGAAAATTCTAGAGTCACAGAGAATCTGACATGAAAACAACTCAACAATAACAAAAATCTAAATGTCTAGAAACAGTAGATTCTTAGTAGCTGAGTGTTGATTTGGATTACATTGTCACCATTTATCTCCAGAAGAATATTAGTGATGATAATTCTAACAATCGAAAGAAAAAAACATTAAGAAAAGGATGCGTGTTAGTTTCACTTTTTTTTAATTCAGCTGCATATAGATGAAGAAAAGAATCCTTGGAGAAGATAAGGAATTTGATGAAGACAGGCAAAGTAGGGGGCTAGAACTGAAATTCCTAACTACTCATTGTATGTTGTCTTTGTTGGCAAGCAATATGGAAAACAGGGAAAATGGCCCACCCTCAATGGTATTTCTGTCTGTGGTCAATCCCCTGAGAATTAAATCTGAGGAAAAACTGAAACCTTTTACCCTTGGGCTGAGTCTTTGTATGCTCCATCAGTTTGACTGTAATGATGGTCAGATTGACCAAAAAGCAAAAATAAAAATTAATTTACTAAATTAGAAAGCAGCACAGCAAGTCTAAAGAGGAAGGTTTTATGGCTGGTTCTATCATGCGCAATCTTGAGCAATACCCCTCAACTCAATTTTGAAGATTTGATTTAACTTTTTTTAAATAAAGTTCAGTCTGTTTCTTAGTTGTCTTTGTAGATAGCCCAGACTGAAGATTTTGTAGTTTATCCTAGAAGCAACAGAGAAAAAATAAAGCTTCTTGAGCAAGAGAAGGGCATGTGTAGACCCATACTTTACAAAGATAATTTCTGGAACAGTGTGGAAGATGGATAGTAGAGGAGATAACTAGCAAAATGGGAGTAATGAGTAGTACATTACAATGATCGAAATGAGACAGTCTAAACTAGCATGGTGACTGAATAAGTAGAAAGAGTGGAACTGAGGCAAAAGATGATCTGAAGACAAGAACCACAGAGATGATATGAAGACAGGGTACGCAAAACTTGCCAATTGTTTGGACATGAAGAGATGAGGGAAAGGGAGGTTTCAGCAATTTCTCTGAGGCTTGGAGTCTAGGTCACTCAAAGGATGGCAGGGAACTGTGGAGGGTTAGAGGAAAATAAATAATAATGTATCTTTGTTTCAAAAGCTACAGAGCATTTTACTCCTTTTCTCCAAAGGGCAGTTTGTAGTAAAAATGGGAATAAGGAAACATCGCAGTTACAATACCATATTTTATCTGTAGAGAGAAATTGGGGGGGCCAAAGCTCTCTGGTAATCTGTTGACATAAAGAACATTATGAACAAAGGTCTTCATACCTCAAATCGTTCTGATAGGATAGATTATTTTTCTGTCAGAAAATGTGTATAATTTAAAACCTGAGATCTGTCTCTACATAAGAAAGGAAGCCAAAGAACAGAACTGCCACCTCCAACTTGAAAATAAACTAAAAAAACAAACAGTAGAGGGGGAGGGTCAAATAGGGACACGTAGGCCATGAATGGGGGAGAGAAGGGAGGGTTAGACCGAACAAGAAAGGCAAACAGAGACACCAAACCACGGGGAGACACCTGAGATGCCGGAAAACAGAACTAGAGACACTACAGAAATACGGTTATGGACCCAGGGAGATGGGATGTCAAGATATTTGACCATAATGAAAAATTTAAAAGATAGGAAGTTTACTTAATCCTCCCCAAGTTATTCCTCTATAAATAAGTTCCCTTCTTCTGAACCACAGCATCCTGATTTATTTTCCTTGGAGCTCGGCTGGTGAAAGCGAGTGATGCTAAGATTGGAATTGAAGCTCAGCCCAAACGGCAGCCTTCTTTATGTCTCCACCTCCTGTACTGGCCGCCCACAGTGCCTGAGCACACAGCTGGTCACATCGCAGACAGTCACTAAGGTGATAGACTGACTGATTTCCTGTAACTTAGACCCTTCTGTCCATCTTGAAAGTACAAATATCTTGGCCTGGCATTCGAAGCCCTCTATAGCCAAACTCTAGAGTTCTTTATCAAACCTAACTATTCACTATTCCCCCTGATAGTCAAACTCTAGTTAAAATGGTCTTTTCATGACCACGATTTCCTGCCTATATATCTTCATTACTGTTCTCGTGTGCCTGGGACACATTTGTCCCCATCTTTCAGCATCATGCCTTGGAGGCTTGTCTCCAGTTCTTCTTCTATGATGCCTTCCTGGATTCCATCTTCTTTTGCTGACATTTTTTGCTTTATCAGCTTTCTGAGCACTCTGTATTCCTCCTTTACATTTAACATTCACAGAATAGATTTATAACTGAACAGGAGCTCAGAGTCCACTTAGTCCAACTCTTTTATTTCACAGATGAGGAAACTGAGGCACAGAGCCCTGAAATAATTTGTCCAAAGTCAGAGAGTAATCCCAGCAGAATTGGGAATCAAATCCAGGTTTTCCAATTACAAATCCAAAGCTCTTTCCCATACATCATCCTGGCTCATCCTAATTTGTATTCTTTAGAGCTATGTATGCATCTTGTAATCCTCCTGCTTGAGGCAGATTGAACTAGATTTTCAGTGTGAGTATTAACATTTCAAAAATCAGCAAATGTTAAAAATGAGGCTTTGATTTACTATTTGATTATCTGGACTTAGAAGAGTGATGGAAAACATTTGAATAATGTAATTTCAGCCTAAAAGCATGTCACACATACATATTTTTTGAGATCCATTTGTGAAACATTTACCAACATACTCTTGATTGTAGGCTCCTTGAAAGTAGGAACTGTTTCTTAGTTGTCTTTGTAGATAGCTACAGCTCTTGCTACTTTCAGGATGGTGTAATTTCTTAGGGGTGGGTACTCCATCAACCAACCAACAAAGATACCAACCTCTCTAAGATTTGTTTATTATTAAAACTGAAAGGAACATTAGGAATCATGGAGTCCAAATCCTTCATTTTAAACAATACAAAATTGGGGCCCAGAGAAGGAGAAAAATTTGCCTAAGATTAGTGTCAGAGTAGAGACTCAAACCCATGTCTCCTGACTTCTCATTTGATGCTTGTTACCCTGTACCATGTTTCTCGTTCTGTGGGATTCCTACTCGTGTTTTCTCATAAATCCTCATTACAGGCTCTAGTTCTTAATGTGTGTGTGTGTGTGTGTGTGTGCGTGCGTTCTGGATCCCTTGGTCTATGGAGCCTTTCTCAGAAAAATGGTCTTAAATGCATAAAACAAAATACATAGGATTAGAAAGGAAAAGGATTATACTGAAAAAGAAAACAAATTCATGGAGTACAGATTAAGAGCCCCTGAATTCTATCCAATATACTGAAGGTCTTCCTGTTAGTCTCTTAATACCTTGGGTATACTAGTGTTCCATAGGCTTTCCATTTATGATCTCTCATTCTCAGTACATGGCCAGCAGACCTAGGTTACGACATAGGCTCTGAGCAATATCTTGTTACATTGACAGTCATGCAAATCATCATTAATAAAATGCTTTACCCTGCTTAAAAGCACTTACTATATACAATATACCTAGGTATTATACATAATAGGTGCTTGACAAAAATTTGTTGAGTGAATGAATCTGTATTTTAATTTCTAATATGTCATTACTTAGGTATAAACAGAAGACATTAATCGAATCCAACCAACAAATGTTTAATAAGCACCCACTCTGTGCAAAGCACAAAGCATACTAGGTGCTGGAGATGGACAAAATGGATAATGCTTCTTAGCCTCCTGCCAGTGTTGGTGGGAGAACCAGGAACTGAAATTTTGCAATAGGAAAGAAGATAATCTGAGAAGAAATATTTTTAGCATCCTAAACACTCTTGTCATTCTAATGTATCAAGCACAAGTTCCCACACACCCTGGTGAGAGAACAGAGACAGAAGTACAGGTACCTAAAAGTACCCTTGGAAGTCTTTCATGACTTTCAGTGACTGATATGAAAAGACTGCACGTCTCCCCTCACTGACAATCTTAGAATTTCAAAGAGTCAGGGACCTTAGAGGTTATCAAAACAAATCTGTATTGGAACAAGAATTCCCTTTACAACATCCATGATGAGTGCTTATCCATTTTCCTCTTGAAGATCTCCAGTGAGGGTTTCCACTACCTCCTAAGGAAGCCCATTCCATTTTCCCATAGCTTTAATAAGTTTTTCTTTTCATCATGCCTAAATAAGTCTCTGTCTCTGTCTCTCTGGCTTTCTCCTTCTCCTTCTCCTTCTCCTTCTCCTTCTCCTCCTGCTTCTTCTTCTTCTTTTTCTTCTTCCTCTTCTTCTTCTTCTTTTTCTTCTTTCTCTTCTTCTTCTTCTTCTTCTTCTTCTCTCTTCTCTTCTCTTCTCTTTTCTTCTCTTCTCTCTCCACTTTCTGTCTCTATATTTGTCTCTATGCCCTTTCTCTGTCCTCTTTATCCCTCTTTCTCCTTTCTTTCTCCTTCTCTCCCTCCCTCCCTCTCTCACTCTCATGTCTCACCCACTTCTCTCTCTCCATCTATTTCTCAGTTTTGGTCTTGGTCTCTGCCTCTGTCTCTTTCATTTCCCCCTCCCTCACTCTCTTCTCTCTTCTCTAAATCTGTCTCTCTTTCCTTACTCTCTCCTCTCCCTCTCTCTATCACTCTTTTTTCTCACTCTTATCTGTCTCTGTTTTTCTCTCTCCCCTTACTCTCTCCTTCCCTCTTTCTTGCCCTCTCTTCTTTCTCCATCTCTATCTCTCCCTTTCTCTCTTCTCTTCCTGCTCCCTTGAATGATTCATTCCTGCTCTCCTATATGGAATTACAGAGAACAACCCTAACCCATCCCCTATGTGCCAGACCTTTCACACATTGGAAGGCTACTGTCTTGTCTCCCCTAAGCAATCAGTCTCCTGGTGGAATTACCTAAAGCCCCCTAACCATCCTTCTGGAGATGACCTAGAATGTCTATGTCTTCCATAAAATGAGGCCCCCAGAACTGATCCTGAGTCTTCTGATATCTTCTGAGCAGCCTCCTCCAGTCTTGGTGCTGTAGAATAAAATTATCACAGAAACCTTGAGTAAACCGAGAAAGGCAGACCAGGGACATTGTCTTAGGTCTCTGTTGTGTCTGCCCACCATGTATGCCCTCTTTGTTGGCAGGGACTGTGTCATAGACTGCTTTGTACCCTTTCACTCCCCAGTCCAGTACATTGGCTTCATAGATAGTATTTTGTTAGGCTCGATTGGAGTGGAGTGATAAGCATCTTCTTCTAGTGGTCTCCAGGGTGGTCTTCCTGGGCCCCTTCCAGACTGCAGGCCTAATTAATGAAGGATTAGGTTTTCTAGTCCCTGGTCTGCATTCAAGTAGTTCAAAGTGGCTTGGAGACAGTTTAAAGAGTGTATTTTCCAAGCCAAGCATATCATGGACCTTCATGGGAAAGAAAATGAATGAAAAGAACAGAATTGAATAGTTTAGTACTCTCTTGACACCAGATCGTGGAGTAAAAAACTGTAAGAGATAAAATTTTCCCTTTCTTCACCTCTCCTTTTCCCTGACCAACTTATCCCTCAATCTCTTTGAAATTATATTAAAAATAATTATAGTGAAATATATAGTTAACAAAATATTAAGAAGAAAAGGACTTCATAGATCCCATGTTAAAAGCCCTTGAAGTCTATTCAATATTTTGGAAGCCTTCCAGTTGTCCTCTTAATACCTTGAGTATACTAGTGGCCCACTAAAGCTTGCCATTTGTGATCCCTCATTCTCAATACACGAGCAGCAAACCACCATTTCTGGTCACATGACTTCAGTCATGTCTTGTATGTTGCTTCTAAAAAGGCGACAAGCATGGTCTTCCTGTTCAACCAGCATGGCCTTCCTAGGTTCCAGGCAGTCTCCTTCAGACACAAGCACAGCCTTTTCTTCCATGATAGACATACACCTCATGCCTTCCCCCCAACATAACACAACTTGGCTCCATGGGAAGATGACGGTAAATGAAAGACATTCATGGGAGCAAGAAGCAATGTTTTACATGGGGAATGAACAGAAGGATGGTACAGAGGAGTTTTGTGACTTTTTTGCAGGATATGGATAGAATGCAGGGAAGATGCTATTTCTAAACACTGCTTGTTGGGTCAGTCTTATAGAAAGTCCATTAATACACTGCCAGAGATAGCCCTCTATACATCTATAAAGGAAATTATATTTCTCTTTTCTTAATACAGGCTACCATTTCTCAATCCTTTTCTCACTACTGTAGCATTTCCTTCTTTTACTTAATTATTCAAGGTCTTCCTCTATTCCCTGTCCAGTCAGCTCAAACTGGAGGTAGGCAATAGTAGAAAGAACATTAGATTTAGGGTCAAATAACCTGGGTTCAAATTCTAATTCTGCCACCTGGGTTTCTGCCACTCATTTAATATCACTGGGCCTCAGTTTCCTTATTTGTAAAATGAAAGAGATGAACCAGATGATCTCTAGAGTTCCTTCTAGATCCAAATCTTATGACTTTATAAAATAACCTAATCTCAATTAGTTATGCTTGAATCTGATTTTAAGTTAGATGAACCCTCTCTCAAGAGGATTGGTATTTAAAGCTTTGCCTCTATTAATGGAAAAAATAATGATAATGATGACTCTCATTTTTGTGGTGTGTTTTCCTCATTACAATCCTATGAGCTGCTAGATAATGCAAACAATATTATCTCCAAATTACAGAAGATGAAACTGGTCAGTGGTCAGATACTTAGGCAGAGTCTGAGAGCTGTCTCCAGTCCTCCTGGTCTGTATCTGGCCTCTGGACCCAGATGGCTCTCCAGGAGAAACTGAGGTTCGTGACTGCACAGCCCTGCCTCACTTAAATCCAATTCACTTTTATGTCACGTCATCATCCCCATGATGTCTTTGAACAATGAAGGGCAAACAACAACAGGCAAAATCTAAATCAAGACTTGAACTTGGCTGTTTTGATTCTGAGCCGAGAGCCCTTTCTGGTCCTTCTTAGTGAAGTCACAGGTACCAGGGAGCACATTTTTTTAGGATAGGAGCCCTCCCTTCTTCCTATGAAATCATCCTCTGTATCTCACTGACCCTTAAGCACAATGATTACAAGGTTCTTATGACTTTTTGACAAAGATCCAAGATCTCACAGAACTTTAGAGATGAAAGAAACTCCGAGCCCCGAACAATTGGATTTCTAACATAGACTGGTGAATCCGAAAGGGATCCTTAAGATAATCTAGTCTAACTCCTTTATTTTAAAGATAAGAAAATCTCACAGCTGCTCCCCTTTCCTCACCACCATCTCTTATACATATGCTCAAGAGACAACCACTCTCTTTGGTGGAATGATGATTTGGGATTTTTAGGTGATGTGGACAGGGCTGTGTGAGAGTAAACCATAGAGGAATGATGGCGATTGCCCACTGATTTGGAAATTGTGCTTTTAACTCTCTATGGTTCTCAGTCTTCCCATCTGTAAAATAATGGGTTTGAACTTAATGGTATCAAAACTCAAATAGAAACTAAATCCCTACAGGGTGCAGGTTTACTTAGAAAATCAAAAATTGATGTTATCTTTGTTGTATTATATGTTTTGTTTATTTTACTGAATAGTTCTCAATATTTTTTAATCTGGTTCTGGCCACACTAGGGAGTTTTGTGAGCTGTGGTGGGAAAGGACTTTGATACCTCTAGCCTGGAAGATCTCTAACATTTAGTGTAGCAAAGAGGTTCAAAGACATAGATTTGCATCCCAGCTCCCCAATTAACCAGGCAAGTGACTGTGGGCTAATTAATCACTTAACCTTTCTCTAGGTCTCAGTTTTCTATATGTATATTTATGTATATATGCATTTCCATGTATGTATAAAATGTGCATATGTATCTATATATACATACAAGATATGCATGCGTATGTGTATTGTGGGTATATATACACACACATATCTATACATACATTTACACATTCATATGCATACACATATACACATATACATATGTATGCATACACACATATTTGTCTATGAAGAAGGAATATATCAGAAGTATGCTAGAATCAGAGATCTAGAGCAGGAAGGCAGTCCAAAAACCATTTATCTGTCTGTCTTTCTCTTTTATATATGTATGCATGTATATGTATATGTGCGTGTATGTATGCATATCTGTGCATATGGATGTATATGCACAAATATAATATATACATATACACAATATTTATCTATGTGTATGTGTTTATATATATAGTATAGGTATAAGTGTGTATATGTACATGTGTGTGCATGTATGTGTATCAGGGACCATGTTTCATTTCTCTTCAGGTGATAGAAGAACCTCAGGTGGAGTCAGTTTGAGGATCCCCTCATTTTACAAGTGAGGAACCTGAAGCTCAGGGAAGTTAAATGGCTTTTCTCAGCTGATGGAATTTGATACATGTCCTCTGACCCTAAAGCCATCACTTGCACTGCATCCTAGTGTCAATCTTTCCATCCGGTTAGTGGAAAGAACATTCAATATGGAGTCAAAGGTTGTGGGTTCAAATTCTGAAGCTTCAAATGTAGTAATTTGGGGTATAATGAAATGGAATAAGCTCTGAGCTAGGGCTCAGGAGACTTGGCATCCAGCCCTACTTTAATCATTCAATCAATAAACATCTATTAAGAATATCTTGTGTGCCAGGCACTGTGCCAAGCATGGGGGATACAAAAAGAGTTCAAAGATGCTCACTGCCCTTAAGGAGCTTACAATCTAATGGGGGAGACAACCAAACATAGATTAAAATGCTAGATGTGGATTTGGAAGTCCTTGGTGTAAAGCCTGCCCTAGTTGTTCATTGGATCATGAGACTCACAGCTGGAAGAAACCCCTTCGTTTTGTAAATTTAGGTAGAGATTTATCCAAAGTCAAATTGCTAGAAATGAGAAGAGCATTTCTCTTATTACTCGTGATCGGGAACATTTTTTCCTATGACTTTTAATAGTTTATAATTTTCCTTTGGAGAACTGTTTGTCTGTATCCTCGGACCACTTATGTGTTGGGGAATTCAAGCCTGAGATTCTTCATCAGCTGGTCTGCCTCACACATACACGGGAGAAAAGGCCTTCAACCTGACCAGTGGGAAACCATGAAGCTACTCCCTCCATAGATTTCTGACATCCTCTTCTCACTGGGGGAAGGCTAGGGAAGAATGAGCCACACTGTTTATTAAGCCAGTGTGCTAAGAACTCATACAACTGAGCAGGTACTTTCAGGTCCAAGTTTCCCATAAGGCTCCAAGGCACCAAAGTCCTTCCATGGTTTTAATTTCCTAAACATTGTTGAATAAACTGATTTCTCTTTAGGGCTTAGTGACCTATGGAACCCTGCTTAGCAGGAAGCTGTAGAGGTGACTGATGGAACTTGCCCTGACAGGAAGATGCTGTGGTTTCCTCTGGTAGTGTTCCAGGCCCACTCAAGAATGTGTTCATGGTTCACAATTGCCTATTGACTAGGAACTAACAGAGCTGGACCAAATGCAAGGGAACTTGAAGCAGGCGTCCAAAAAAGCAAGAGATTCAGAGCAGAAATACATGTGTATCTATGACTTTTTCTCATAGTCTTAAATTCTCCCAAACAGAAGCAAGTCAGCTCAGGAGGATTTTCTTATTTGGGAATCATCAGAAGTGGGTGCCGGGCAAAAGAGGGCTGAATTCAGAAAGGAAGGGTGTGTCTGCTGAAATTCTGACCACTCACCCTCCACTTGACCTGGGACAAGTGGCTTCCTCTCTTTAGGTCTCTGTCTCTTTTATCTAAAAAAGGAGGCATAGATAAAGTAGATCATTTCTAAAGCTCTAAATTCTTTCATTCTGTGATCCTATCCTAGAGTCAGAAGGGAATCTTATGGGTCACCTAGTTTAAGTCCCTTCTTTCAAGTGGAGAAACAGGAAGTGACTTCCCCAAAGTCAAAAATTAAGTGAGTGAATGAGCAGCAAAGCCAGGACAAGGATCCAAGATTTCTCAGGTTCTTCTAATGCTCTAGGTTACATATGTTCTTTCTTTCTTTCTTTCTTTCTTTCTTTCTTTCTTTCTTTCTTTCTTTCTTTCTTTCTTTCTTTCTTTCTTTCTTTCTTTCTTTCTTTCTTTTTTTCTTTCTTTCTTTCTTTCTTTCTTTCTTTCTTTCTTTCTT
>JAQQSW010002515.1:0-14939 GCA_028646575.1 Pseudocheirus occidentalis
TGTCTTGGATCATTGTACTGCTAAGAATAGCCAAGTCATTCATAGCTGATCATCTTACAATATTGCTGTTACTTTATACAATGTTCTGGTTCTGCTCATTACATTTTACATAATTTAATGTAAGTCTTTCCAGGTTGTTGTTTTTGTTTGTTTATTTGTTTGTTTTAAGCTCATCATTCCTTTTCTTTTCTTTTTTTGTATGGGGAAAGGCAAGGCAATTAGGCAAACCTTTGTAGGCAAGGCAATAAGTGACTTGCCCAAGGTCACACAGCTAATAAGTGTCAAGTGTCTGATGCCAGATTCAAATTCATATCCTCCTGACTTCAAGGCCGGTGCTTTATTTACCATGCCACCTAAATACTCAATATTTCTTATAGCGCAATAGTATCTTCATCACAATCATATACCACAACTTATTCAGTCATTACCCAATTGATGAGCATCCCTTAAATTTACCATTCTTTGCCACCCACCTCCCAAAAAACTACCATAAATATTTTTGTATATAGGTCTTTTTTCCCTGTTTAAAAATATCCCTTTTGGGGTCCAGACTTAGTTGTGCAATTGCTAGGTCAAAGGGTATACATGTGTTTTTAGTCCTTTGAGCATAGTTCCAAATTGTTCTACTTTATGGTTGAATCAGTTCACAACTCCACCAACAGGGCATTAGTGTCTCAGTTTTCTCCCCTCCCCTCCAACATTTGTCATTTCCCTTTTCTGTCCTATTAGCCAATGTAATAGAAGAGAGGTAGTATCTCAGAACTGTTTGAATTTGCATTTCTCAGATTTTATAAAAATATAGGTAAAATATGACTATGGTTTGTAGGCATCAAGGAAGGATCCAGTAGGTTGGGAGAGACTGAAGGTTAGAAGGGAGATGATTTGGGGTACAATCTGCTAGAGAAAATAGGAGAGAAGGTCAAGGGTATATGTAAGAGAAGAGATGCTGTTCATAATGGTGACCAAAGTATCTCTGTTAGGTCCACTTTACAGATAGCATTTCATTTTTTTTTGTATTTATCATGCTGTCAAAGTTTGATCTTACCTTACAGAAGAGAAGAGACACCTTTTAATTAGAGTTTGGAGACACAAAGAAGAGCGTGGAAGATAATGTCAAGAAATTGTAGGATGTAGAAAAGAGGAAAAGAGAGCATGTCAAATGATTTCTATGTTCTCAACAAAATATGAGGCAAAATCCTTAAAACTCAGGGCAGCAGACAGATGTAGTGGTACAGGAAAAGAGAAAGATTTTGAAAAGCTGCTGTGAGAAATGGGTTAGAGAATCAGTTACTGAAGAACAAAAGGATTTCCTTGCTTCGGTAAGGGGCCTGTTCGATAATATTAAAGAGTTGCTATTCCTGTATATTTCTGCAGTGCTGGTTTTTTGACTAGCTCCTAATATTGGAGGGCCAAGTTCAATTCATATCTCAATGAATCAGTCTTTTACTTTAATCAATAAGGTAACAGAGTGGATAGAGTCCTGGACCTAGAGTCAGAAAGATCTGAGTTCAAATTTCATTTAAGATGGAAGAGGCAATACAAAGTTTCTAGGGACTAATAGAAAAATCAGGAGGAAACTGGTTTGGGATAGTCTTCCAACTCAATCTGACCACAAGGAAACACGTAATTTGACTAGCTATGTGATTCTAGGCAAGTTACTTACCCTCTTTCTCTTTCAGATTCCTCATTTATAAAATGAGAATCATTATAGCACCTACCTCCCAGAGTTTTAGTGAAGATAAAGAGATAGTATTTGTAAAGTTCTGTCTAAACCTTAAATAATTCTATGTATTAGTAATTAATATTTATTAATATATTAACATAATATTTATTATATATTATTATATTATATAATTAATTACAATATGATATATAATAATATTGATTAATAATTAGTGTTAATAATTATATATTATTCCGAATCCAAAGAAAATCTGGAATCATTCTTTGACTGCCAAATCTGTTTCTCTAAGATAAATCCTGGGAATCTTAGAACCTCAGAGTAGTATTCCACCATGGCCTCATAGCCAGATTTTTGACTCTCCTTGTGGTCACATTGACTTTTGAGTAATAAAACCAAACAATTTCTATCTGATAATGTCCATTGGTCCCTAGACACTTACTGTCTCATAATCTGTCTTTTTTAGAGATTCCTAGACTCATGGAACATTAGAACTAGAAGGGACTTAAATGTGATAGAGTTCAGTCAGGCTAACATTAAAAGGGAATCAAATATTAGCAGCTTGAGATAATGTGCAATGAAAAGGTGGCAAATCAGAGAACTGTGGAGGTTTGCTTAGACTTACAAAATGGAGTCCTTGTTCCATATAAAAACACCAGAAACTGATTGGTATATACTTATTATGCATTAGCATTGCTGTTCTTCAAAACTAGAGAACTGGATTTCATTCCTGCTTTTGTAACTGACTCTTGGGGCAGGCTTAGACATAGCTACTCTGTTCTTTCATTTCCCATAATGAGAAAAACAAACAGAGAAAAATAATTCTTTTATTTATTTATTTGCTTTTTTGGAGGGGGAAAGGCAGGGCAACTAGTGTTAAGTGACTTGCCCAAGGTCACATGGCTAGTAAGTATTAAGTGTCTGAGGTCAGATTTGAACTCAGGATCTCTGAACTCCAGGGTCGCTGCTCTGTTCAATGAGTCACCTACCCACCAATGAGAAAAATAATTCTTGCCTCTGCGTATCTTTAAGGTGCTGCTATTAATGGAATCCATTACTATACATAATAGGAAAGGGAACAAGAGTTCAGCTTTCATTCCAATGTAACCTTACATAGGAGTAAAAGCACATTTTTAGGTTTTAAAAATGGTTAAAAACTAAGACCACTCAATACCTGCAACCTTACCATCTCAACAAATTGAAAGTCATAGGAACATGTGCACATAGGTAAAGTTTGTATTTATGGTCAGTCATTAAGAAACATTTTCCTTATCCACACTAAACTCCTTAAAGATACGCAGAGGCAAGTTCAATTTAAAAACCAACAAAAAACCCTAGCAAAACAGTCCCAATCTCCCAAGCTATCATGATGGAGTAATTCCAAAAGATGAATCCCCAAATCCATTTCAGTGGGTTTTGGAAGTCCATGCACAAGCATCCATACAGAAGACAAACACATACATACACAGCCATCTATGCAGGGATAACTGTGTGAGACTGCATGATGATGTTTTAAACATCTACATCTTGGTCAATGAAATGAGTTGCGAATCCATCGAGCACTGGATATCCACCTATTCCCCCTCAATCTGGGCTAGAAAAGAGTGAACCTGGAGAAATTCACCAACATTCATGTTTGGAATAGAACTTCAGGCAAGGAGCCTCTGGGCTTACTCGTCATTGCTGCCAGAGCCTGTGGGTCACTTGGAAAGGCAGAGGCTGCCTGGCACATGGTGGTGTTATCCCCATCAGATATGCTTTGGATGGCTCTGGAGGCAGGAAAGCATGTCTTGGGCTGGTCGAACTTGACAGCTGTAAACAAGGGAAGAATTCATTTAAATTAAGAATCTCTAGTTCATAAAGCACTCTTAGGTTCTGGCATATAAAGACAAAACAAAACAGAACAATCTCCTATATTCTAGTCTCACAGAAATAACTCCTGGCAGTAACACATCCCTTATATTTGTTCCCCCAGAAAAGCTACCCTGGATTAAAAAACTGAGCAAGCCAGTACTCACTCTAAGCCATAGCTCGTAAGTCCTCACTATTTACTTTTATCAGCTAGCTCAAGGATCCTAAGTTCACTACAAGAGATAATTACTCAAATGGCATATCAAATAAAGTGATAAGAACCTGTACTTGTACAAAAGGACTAACCACAGGTTATGCTACATGAAAGAAAGGGCACACATGGAAAGAATGCACGAAAATGGATATCACACATGGAAACCACATGGAAGGAACATGGAAGGTTAGGGAGTATATATAAAGAGGCACAAGAAAGGAACACATTTAACCAGGGTATGTGCATTTGAGGACCTACCATAGGCAAACATGGGGCCAGGGCAACTCAGTCTCCACTGTGGCAGAGCTTGCGATGTCCTGTATTGATATCACCACATTGCATCTCTTCTTACCTCTAGGTTGCCTCTGCAATGCATCTCACTCACTGGTCTCACCAGAGTACGTTTCTCACTGCTGGATTTCATCTCTTCAGGGACTTCTGCAGGCTTTCTTGGCTCCTTAGTAGCAGATTTCTGAGACTATAATGTCTTTTCCTGATAAGGTCAGGCTGACAGCACTTTGTTATGTCCAGGTTATCAATCATCATATCTGAACAAAAGCCAGGGAGAATACCCCAGTGCCAAGATAAAGTTTTTCTTTAACTTTCTGTGTCATGAGCGAATTATAGTCCAATTGTAGGATCCAACATAGTACCTAGATTTAGAAATTTCTTGTAATTTGCTTTTAATCTCTTAAGGCAATCCCACAATTCCCAACACTATTACAAAGGGGTTCTGCCAAAGAGAAATCAGAGGATTGGGCCAATTATGGATGCTAAACTATAAAATTTACCTTACTCCCAATATCCTCCCTTACTTGGCATTCAAATGAAATTGAGCTAAAACAAAGGTTAAGGAAACAAGAAAGGTCATTTTTCTTCATCCTGCTGTGTTAAATTCATATCTTTATAACCTATATTTGTCAGCAGCAAAAGTGAAACTATTACAGTTGTCTCTGACTAGAGCAGTTTTTTTTTTGGCAGAGGAAAAATCCCCCATCTTCCTACATTTGCACAATTTATGCAATAATCTCTATGTCCTTGCATACATGTACACTTACTAACATATTTCACCACCTGAAAAAGATTTCCTAAGCATTTTAATCTTTTCTTTCCTCTTAATATCATACATTGTGTCTTTCCTAAAAGAATATCATAGGAGCAGCTAGGCGGCACTGTGAATAGAGCACCAACCCTGGAGTCAAGAGGACCTGAGTTCAAATCTGATCTCAGACACTTAACACTTACTAGCTGTTTGACCTTGGGCAAGTCACAACCTCAATTGCCCTGCCTTCCACCTTCAAAAAAAAATCCCTAAAAGAATCTCCTAATATCATTGAAGATTTGCTACAGAAAGCATTATAATGATTTTCTCAGCAAAAACTTTCACATTTTTGCTCGCATTCATTTAACAAAAATATTGGGAAAGAGAATTCACATCTAAAAATAAAATTTTAGGTAAAACATTTTGACCATTTAAGAGCTAAAACATTTAAGACCATTTAATTTTAAACAAACAAACAAAATCCTTGGAGTTTTACTCAGATTTTTGTTCAGAAACTGTAAACAACCAACTTAAGCACCAAAATTTGCATATAGCTATTCTCCTGAGGATTAATAGATGGAGGTAAAATGATTAAGTTAGGAACAATTTAAATATAACCATTTGCACATTCAGGGTAAACATTTCCAAATAAGTTTCCTCAGTCATAATTTCACCTAAATTGCCATGGATTTTTGAGGGAAAACATTTTATGTTATAAACTATTGCTGACTCTCATAGATCTCTCCCTTCCCCTACTTTTTGGTCTCTAAAGAATATAGAACATAAATATCAGATTCTTAGCTTTGAGGAAAAGCAGAGCTTCTAGAATGCTGACTTCCCTTTCCCCATTGCTAGAAACACTTTAATTCTATTGAAGAGAAAGCAATATTTGCCACCCTGTGTTTGTGAAGAATTGGAACTACCTTCAGTATTCTGTGGTCTATTGCTGGCATAGGAAAATTTTATCTCAACAGAGAGTAGGCTGGATTTTTTAATGAAAAGTTAACTTCATGCTCCTTTTTCTTTCAGTCAATACAGAAAATGCTTTGATGCAAAGCTCGAACTAGGAATGATTGTATCTAAGGCGAGTGCTACAAACAAGACCTGGGGCAAGTAGCAACAAAGACACCCTCAGTTGCTGTGGGAGTACATTGCACCACAGGAAGAAACAGAGATTCAGAATAATATGAGACCAATGATGGGGAAACTACTCATTCCTGCTTCTGTCCCCAGGGAAGTTAGTGCATTTGGTCATTTCTTGTTTTAACTATTCTTTTTTAAATAGCGTTTTTAGAATTATATGCAAAGACAATGTTTAGCATCAATTTTTTTTTTTTACAAAATTTTGAGTTCCAAATTTTTTTTTCTCTTCCTCTTTCCTCTCCTTCTTCCTAAAATGGAAAGCAATTTGATATAGGTTATATATCCATAATCATGTAAGACATATTTCTATATTACTTACTGTTGTGAAAAAAGAAATACAAAAGAAAAAGATGAAAAAACATAAAGTAAGTGAAAATAGTATGCTGCAATCTGCATTGAGTCCATCAGTTCTTTCTCTGGATGTGGATAGCATTTTCTAGCTTATGTCCTTTGTAATTGTCTTAGATCATTGCATTTCTGAGAAGAGCTAAGGTATTCATAATTAATTATCACACAATGTTACTGTTATTGTGTGCGATATTCACTGGGTTCTGCCCACTTCACTCCACATCAGTTCATTTAAGTCTTTCCAGGTTTTTTCTAATATCTTCCTGCTCTTCATTTCTTATATTCCATTATATTCATATGTCACAACTCCTTCAGCCATTCCTCAATTGATGGGCATCCCCTCAATTTCCAATTTTTTCCCACGGCTAACTAATTATTCTTGATACCTAGGTTCCAAGGTCAGTTGTTTATTCATCTTTGGCATCTAAAAAACCAGTTTACTTGGGCATCATGACCAAGTGATAGTAAATAGCAAGAAATAAATAAGTGTTTTGAGAGAGGGAGATGAAAGTGGGCTCTAAGCCAAGTCCTCCAAAAAGTAATCAACAATATTGATTTTTCTATCAACAAAGTAACACAGTGAATAGAATGCTAAATCAGGAGTCAGGAAGACCTGAATGTAATAACTTGATATACTTAATAATTGTATGACCCCAGCCAAGTCATTTAACCTCTATCTTCCTCAATTTCCTTATCTGCGAATGTTCCCTTAAATGGGGCACCTGTCTCTTAGGATTGCTATAAGAATAGAAATAAGATAACTTTTCAAATTTTAAAAATGCGCTAATTGGCATGGTCATATTCCCTAGGGAGGTGTCTTTTAGAGGATACCAAATGGTCACACCCTATAATCTTATCACATTGGCTGTGTAAATAAAATTGATCTTTCTTAATAATCACCAATAACATTTTTAAACCTCTATTTAAATAAGTAGTCTACCTGCAAATCAAACTGGAGCTTAAGTTACATTGGTCCATAACCTTAATTCCGAAGAGCTTGCTAATAACTTGGAGGAGCTCCAATATTTGTCTATTAGGCACAGTTTTTGTTGCCTCCCAAAAACAATTAGGAAAAAAAATGTAAAACGAACAGCAATAGGAAAATTGTAAAAAAGATTTTAAAAAATCTTCCCACTGGGAAGTTGAGATCCCAAGGTATATAGACTCTTTCAGCAGGGATTTACAATTGGAGTCAATAAGAAGTGTACCCCTTATTCTCAGGTAAACAACCAAACTATTTTGAATGAAAACTTCCTGTTATACTTAAGGCAATCCATAATAGAAATCTCTAATATTAAATTTTTTGAATGGATCACAATACCTATACCTAGGGCACTCCAAGATGGAGATACTTGGCAAAGTTGGGGTTAATGAGAAATCCTTCTTCTTCTCCAAAAAAGGAAAACTTTTGAGGTTTCTAGTTCATCAGGCAGCATATCTCTTATGGACCTAGATAGAGTGCAGATGGAACCCAAATAAACTGTCTAAATCCATACCAAGGTAGCACATGCAGTCTAGACTGCTAAATCAAAAAAGAAAAGCAAACATGAGTGTGCTCCCAAGAGGTATGAGTCTCTTAAAAATGGAATAGACAATTGAGGTTCAATTAGTCTCTCATTTTTTTTGGATGAGCCCTTCAAGATCACCTATGACATTAGCAAAGTTATGTCTGGGCCTTAGCTGTCTCATCTGTACAATGGAGAGATTAAAGTAGACAATCCCTTCGGTCTCTTCTAACTTTTAAACTATCACTCTACGATCCAGCAGTCCTAGGAATTCTAGTATCAGCTTTTCCACTAACAAGCTGTAAAATTTTCAACAAGTCACGTTGGTGGCTGTTTTATAAACATAACGCAAAATGCAACCATAAAAAAAAATGATACAAAGAGTTGGCAGGACTAAGAAATCTCCAAGATCCACATGCCACGATTTTGTCTGTGTATCCATGTGCAAATGATTGCTAACAAGGAGAAGGGAAGATCACGAATGAGGAGTGAGGAAGAGAGAGTTGTAAAAACATTCCAATGACAGTGAAAGAGAAAAGTGAATGAAGTCACTGCTTTTGCTATGGGAACATATACTTATACATACATACATTATGCCCATAACTGAGTGCACATTTCATTGTCATGACTACAAGGGAGCGAGAAAAAGGTGCAGTATTAACAACAGTGAATGTGACAGCAATATAATAGTAACAGGGGAACCAGAAAGTGAATGCTACAGAATAGACGAATGGTAATACACATCTGCTTGTTTGCTACCCTTTCTTAAAACCCTGCTCTTTATTTTCTTGACCCACCACAAAGATGCAGCCTCAAAGCTCCATTTCACACAATTGTACATACGTCACTACAGGATTAAAGAAAAAGAAAACAGCTGCAGGTTATATTGTTCACTCTAATATTTCCTTAAAATTATATGGATATCTAAGACTGATACAACTGTGGTCATAAATGTTATTTTAAATGTTTTTAAATGTTTAAATTTTTATTTATTATTACATTTATTTTAAAATAATAATTATATATTAAATTTAAATTAAAAAATTTTAAATATTTAAATATCTACAATATTGGGCATGGCTCTATGTACTAAATGATATTTCTGAAGAACAAGGGAAAACTAAGCCAAAGAATAATTTGGGGGAAAATATGCATGCACACAACCACACAAGCATATATGTACACATACATGTATATGCATTTTATATGTACATGCATGTGTGTAGGTATATGTTTTAGATTTATATAGTACATATGCATAGATACATATTTATATATGTATATGTATATGTGTGTAATGCACACATATGCACATGCATGAGATATATGTGCATATATGCATACACACATATCTGGGAAAGTCAAAAGAGAAAAATGTCCTCACCAAATCAGGTCTTAGGGCAAAAGACTTTTGTTAAAGTTGAGCTACAGAGAGTAATGCCATAGAGTGTGGGTGGGAGGAAACAAAATGTTGGCTTTGGAGTCAGAGGATGAGTTTGAATCTCAGCTCAGCTATTTGTTTCCTATATGACTTTTGAACAACTCATTTCTAAAGCTATAATGAAAGTAGTAACAGGCTTTATCCCAGATTGATGACTTTCCGGGGCATGCTTCTAGGCGTCCACTTTGTCCCCAACCATAGAGATTCTCCATTGGTCTGTACCTCAAGTGGGCCTTCTTGCCCTTGCCTGAGCCTAGGCTTTCCTCCCTTGGTCCCTGTTCCTGTGGAACCCTCTCTAAGGACTTGCCTTTTCCCCCTACTCCCACATCTCTAGAAGTTGTAGGACTCTCTTGGAAATGGACTACACTGCCTGTCAGGATGATTGAACCTGCATCAAACTATTCTTTCCCACATCCCTCCCTCTTCTCACAACTGAAAGAATTCCTAGGTATAACACTGTTTATTTAACCACTCTGGGCCTCTGTTTCCTTATCTGCAAAATAAAAGTATTAGACCAGATGACCTCTGAGGTCCTGTTGCCCTCTAAGTCATTTGATTGGCTATTTATGGAAATCTTATTTATTAAATTATTCTTAACTTCATTTTGCTGGTGGAGACAAATCAATTGTAATATCACTTTGAACTTCTGAACCAGGGTGTCACAGAACCACAGAGCTGAAACGCACCTCAGAAGTCACCTAATCCAATATTACTTAGTCCTCTGTGACATATTTGCCAAGTGATCATCCAATCCTTTTCTGAAACCTCTAATAAAGGGGAACCTACTTCTTCCCTGAGGCAGCCGATTCCACTTCAGATCAGATCTGATTATTAGGGAACATTTGCACTTTACTTGCTCTTCTGCTCTACTCAGTCTTTGACATAGCTATATTCTACTTGCTCTTCCCCCTTATACCCCTTTATTGCCCAGATCTGTTCATTTTTCCTGGTTGATTCCCATCCCTGGAATAATCTCCCTCCTAACCTCTATTACCTGGCTTCTCTGACTTCCTTTAAGATTTATCTCAAATATGACCCTTTGCAGGAGGCTTTTTACAGCAACCAATCTACCTAGATGCTAGTCTCTTTCTATTAAAAGATTACCTTCCATTTGCATTGTATATATGCTGCATGTACATAATGATTTATATGTTGTCCCTGCCCCCATTAGATCATGAAATTCTGAAGGACAGGAACTATTTTTCTTTGTAATCCTCTCACCTCTCGCCCCACATTTAGCATAGTGTCTGGCATATAGAGCTCAAAGATGCTTTTTGACTGATTAACTAACTTAGATGGAGCTGAAATCTGTCTTTTTCAGCTTCAATGAGAAGTAGAGTTGCCCATGGAAAAGGGGAAGGTGTGAGAGGTTCAGTGGGCCCTATGGTGAAAGCAGAGAAAGTCAGCATCTTCCTGCCCTGGTGAAAAATTGGAGCCCTAAGTGCAAGACTTTCCACCCAATTCATTTTCTTCCTTGTTCATGTTTCCTTTTCCCTTTGTTGATCCATGTAAAGAGCAATATATAGATAGATCAATATGTAGATAGATTGGTGTCTATCCATCTATCTACCTATCATCTATCAATAGATCTATCTATAGCTCTATCTTAGATCTGCCTATCTATTTATAGATCTATCACCTCCACTATTTAAGCTAAATAATAGAAGTCACAAATGTTTCTATCATGTAGATATTTGCCCAAATGTAAAAAGGAAATCCATTCAATCTGATGCTTTATAAAAGCAAAGTGGGTTCAGAGACAGGAAACAAAAATCAAATTGTCATGGGTGCTTTTGTTCCCATGGGAGAAGAAGCCCCTTTTTCCTTTGACTGAGGCAAAGGGAGTGCCCTCATCTCAGTGCCTCATAAAAGAAGGAAGTGGCAAGGATCAAGGGCATGTTGGGCTTGTGTCTTTTCAATGTTCTAAAGAAATCACACAGCCAAAGAACTTTTCACAGCCTCTGTGGAGAATTAATGGAGGGATAAGCATTGGGGGGGAGAAGAGGGTGAAGTAGGAAATCAATAGCCCGGAACAGGCACTATGAGTCACCAGCGCCCACCACAGAGAGCGTGAATACGCATTAAGCACAGACCTAGAAAAGGTTACATATGAATATTCAAGGTTTTATTATGCTAAAGAAGGGACTGAACACGTAGTCCTGAAAAATATCATTGTTTTGTATTTGCCAAGAGTTTTGCTCCAGAGTCAAGCCTGTGACTCCCCTCCAATACCCCCCTCCAGCACCCCCACATTTATTTTTATTTACCCCTCAGTTCTGTTTCCTTAGTTTCAGCCAGTGTCCCAGTTTGTGGGAAACTCATGAAGCATAAATGCACACATGGGCTCATAGACAGGCACCTGCCCAGAACCTTGGGAGAACTGGTAGTTTCCTGAGAAGGCTGAAGCTCAGTTAGTTGATTGACTGCAGCAAATAAACTGAGAAGGGAATTGAATGGTGGATTCAATTGAATTGAATGGGGAAGGGCTAAGTATTGGGACATAAGAGGAAATAAACAAATGGCTCCTTACTAAAGACTAAGTAAAATGATTTTAAATTATGTTGGGAGGAAAAACTAAAAGAGATCAGCCCCTCAAAGTTTGGGTGTCAGTCAGGAATATTTGACTAGTCATTTAAAAGAACAGAATCTATTCTAGAATCTTAGAGTAGGAAGGAATTTCAGTGGCCATCCAGCCTGCCTATCCCTGTACCCATATTGCTTCTACAAAATGACCAACAAATGATAATCTACTTGTCTGATAGTATCACTTCTCTGTCCAAAAGAATGATGGGTTCTTGCTGATGTGTTTTCTTTGGAGAGAAGCGAGTCCTCTGGAATTCATGTCTTGTTTTGTCTGTCCAGAACAGTCAGTCGGTCTACTCTAATGTGGGCCCTCTTTCGAGCCTTATAACAGATTCTTTTTCTGTTGTTTTGCCTGGGGTGGAATAGCTACCATATACTTAGCATTTTAAGGTTTGCTTGGAATAAAGGGTATTGTTATCCTCATTCTGCAGATGAAGAAACCAAGACTGACAGAGACTGTGACTTTCAGGATCACCCAAATCATAACTGGGTCAGGCAGTACATGAAGATTTATTAAGCACTTTTTATGAGTTAGATACTATGTTAAGTGCCGAAAAAACAATCCCTGCTCTCAAGTAGCTTATCTTTTAACAAAAGAAATAATATACAAATAACAATGTACATACAAGATATATGTAATATAAGTAGAACACAATCTCTGGAAACAAACACAATTCTTACTCCAAGTCCAGCATTCTATTTATTTACTTAGCTCCTGGGATACAGCTGTTGAAGAACCTGGGCAAAGCAGTACGGTGGAAAGCACATTGAACTTTGAATAGATGGACTAGAGTTTTAATGTTTAGGAGAGATTTCCTCTTGCTAACTGTGATTTTAAGTAAGTCATGAATAGGTATCCAAGGGTTAATATAGGAACTCAATAAGTTAATTTATACAATAGCACACTGCAAAGTAATAAACAAATATAGTTTGTCCTCGTCATGCCATTGGGGTTCTTTATCATCAGCCTTGTCACCACGGTATGATGTCTAGTGCTAAATCCTAAGAAGCTACTTTCCATTCCTTTTTGGTTCATACCTGGTTAGAAGGAAAAGATTTAATCATACATGCTAAAAATATGAATTCTCCAGATTGTAGAAGTCAAGATCATTGGTTTAGAGCTAGAAAAAAACCTTAGAGATAATCTCATCCAACCACTTCATTTTGTAGATGAGATAATGATGCCCCAAGTGGTTGTTACTTGCTCAAGCTCCCTCAGATAGTAAGTAATAGAGCCAGGATGGAAATCCAAGCTCCCTGTCACAAAATTCAGAAATTTCTCCTCTAAATCACATTGTCTTCTATCCAAGGATCTTCTTAGTATCCCATAAAACACATAGCACCATATCTGTGCATATGTAGGGGGATATAAAAATTCCACAATTCATGGATTTTTATAAACCTAGTTGTCTGGGAAATTCTCTGTGTGTCTGTCTCTCTGTCTGTTTCTGCCTCTCTGCCTCTCTGTCTCTCTATCTCTGCCTCTTTGCCTCTCTGCCTCTGTCTCTCTTTCTCCATACACATACACATATGTGGATAGACATATGTATGTATATTTACACATATGCACATATGTATCTATCCCTCAACTATAAAATAGGAACAATAATAGCCTTCTATCTGAAACCAGTCTTAAAACCCTATGTAAATGGAAACTATTTCCTTCTCAGTCTAAACAACAGAAAAAGAATCTGTCATAAATTTCTAAAGAGGGCCCAGATTGGGGTAGGTCAACTGAATGTCCTGGGCAAACAACACACAAATTTCAGAGGACTGTTGGGTCTCTCCAAAGAAAATAAAACCTATCATTCCTTTGGACAGGGAATGATGATACCATCACAAAGGTGGATTATCATTTGTGGGTCCTTTTGTAGAAACAATATGGGTACAGGACTAGGTAGACTGAATTGGCCACTGAAATTCATTCCACTTCTAAGATTCTGGATTCTGCTATTTAAAATGACTAGTCATATATTCCTAACACCCAACCTTTGGGTGACTGATTAATTTTGATTTTTCTTTCCAATATAAATTTAAATTATTTCACTCAATTTTTAATAAAGAGTAGTGTGTGTGTATACACATACACAGTCTATGAAAACATACATATACATGCATGTGTATATACATGCATATACATATGTGCATACATATATAAATGTATATTTATACATAGATTTACATCTATATAGATATAAATAGTGTTTCATGTGTGTTTTATGTTTATGTTTAATACATATACATACATAACTGTGTGCTTATGCACATGTGTATATATAATATGTGTTTGAAAAAAATGTATGTATATCAGTGATTACCCTGGTCCTTACTGTCTGAAGGTCAAGTAGGTCACATTTCAGCCCTTCTGTAGATTTTGGCAATACCTTTAAAGGGGTTAAAATTTATTAGGGTCTCTCAGACCCCACCTATTTTGTTTCCTCAATTTGAGGTGGTCCTCTGCACCCCAGTTCCATTAAACCACTTGAACATTGGACTGTCTTTTACAAAACATTATTTACTTCATAGTTTTGACCAGAACAAACATATCAACATCTCTCCCAAACCCTAGGAGAGTATAATTCCCTCATACACACAGACACAATACAACCACATACCATCTCAGTCTCTAAGGAGATTTAATATAATATAATAATAAACTCTAAGGAGTTTAGATTTATAGCTTAGCTTACTTCCGACATAGAACAATTTCACCAAGTTCTTAGTTCAGAGCCCCTTTACTGTCCAAGTCCCATGAACTTGCCTTCTAAGACCTTCCTTGACAGCCCGGCAGCAACAACCAGCCTGGAATTCTGCTTCCAAGGTCACAATGACTCAGTCCAAATCCAGTGGGGATTCTATTGCCCATGTCTCGAACTGAAAAAGATAAACAAAATAAACCATAAAAAAAACCCCTCAAACCTATTTCTTGGGGCCATAGGGGCTAAAAGATGGTCAAGGAGATAGCCCTTTTCCCCAACCTTCTGAGTTCTGGCACCCATGCTATAGGTCAACAGAACTTTCATCTTCCTGGTTGCCAAAGGAAAGAGAAAGTGACTGTCCTAGTCTGTTAGTTTTAAACGCAGAAAAGATCACGTTCCCATCCATATGGTAAAGAAATGGAGAAAGACTTT
>JAQQSW010002516.1:0-14939 GCA_028646575.1 Pseudocheirus occidentalis
TTCTTTCTTTCTTTCTTTCTTTCTTTCTTTCTTTCTTTCTTTCTTTCTTTCTTTCTTTCTTTCTTTCTTTCTTTCTTTCTTTCTTTCTTTCTTTCTTTCTTTCTTTCTTTCTTTCTTTCTTTCTTTCCTCTCTATCTCACCCAGTACGGAAGTTCCCAATCCTACTAATGATTACGCTAGGGGCTTATATCTACTGTTTTCCCCCCAGACATAGGTTGATTCACCCCTCCTTAGTCGGCCTAGTGATTCTCTACACCTAGGGGATCACCATATAAGTTCTGGACTTAGTGCAGATAACCAGTTCTCTTAGCCCTACAGTGACTCAGAAGTTCTGAGATCAAGAGATCATTACTAGCCTCAGTATCCCAGAGATTACAGCAATGTACCACCATGCCTAGCCTTGAGATATATTTATTTTTTCTGATAACCTTATTCCTTATTCTAACCTTTCATTTCCAAAATTATTTATAACTTAGAGAGAAAAATGAAAAGAATGGAGGCAGAAGGAAGAGCTGGGAGAAGGATGACATCATTATTAAGATTTCAACTAAGTGGAAACCCTTTGGCCTTTTCAGAATTAGTCCTCACCCTTAATTGTGATTCTTTTCTCTGCCCTGATATTCTTATTTCTCCAATCTTTCTCCCAGTCCTTTTCAAGAAATTTTTATTTTTCTAGCCTAGGGTTTGAGATGCCCTACTCCAGACCTTTCTAGGAACAAGTCAGAAATTCCTGTGTGATTGAGGTCTGGTCATTGCGGCCTGCATAGACCGTCAGGACTGAGTGGGCAGATTGATCACATAGTGGATATTCTGTCCTCCAGATGCCACAGCCTTGATAGACTGGTCTCTCTGCCAACTATCAGACAGACCTAGAGACTAGGAAGTTGGGTGAATTGGGGCTGCTTAAAGCCTCCCCCACCAATGAAAGGCTTCTTACAGAGACTTATAACCCAAGTGGAATTCTCCCAGCATCTAAACTGGCCTACTATTATTCAGATAACTGCTCAGTAACCACCTTTCCAGAAATCAGAGGAAGCCCCATGGCTAACCTAGCATTTCTAACAAATGCGTGGATGCTTCCTTCACTGATTTCTGGGTAAATATTTATATTTTATTCACTGGCCTTATCACACTCTGAACAGCCATGATCACTCATAACTCCTGTTAACCTTACCTCCCCTCTTTATCTTTTTTTCTTCCTCTCCTCCATTAAAATGTCAGAGGGCTTATTAATATTTGAATTCTAATGGGTAATACCTTAAATTAAGGTATCATTTATAAATTCTTTATTGTCGATGAATAATTAACCAAATTGAGTATTGTCATAACTCGCTGTAAATTATTTATTTGTCTAGTATAAATATTTTTCATGTTTCATGTTTTATTAAGACATTTGAGAGATAAACAAAACCATAAAATGGGGGGAGTGGATGAGAATGGCACAATGTTAGGCCAAAGGCAAGGATTTGGAAGCAGAATGGAAGACAGAAGCAAACAGAATGAGAAATAAATATTTTAACAGGGACTCTCGCTCTGTCAAAAGGAGCCCAAATGGAAGGTCAGCAGCTATTTATATGCCTTTAAAAGGTTAATCCACATCACACAATTAGGAAAAGGGTAGTGGATATAAGCTCCTATCCTAATCATTAGTAGGATCAGGAACTTCCATACTGGGTGAGATAGAGAGAAAAGAAAGAAAGAAAAACTGCCCCCTCTAATGACTTGGTCAATATCTGCTTAAAGACTGTCTGATGAAGACCCCAAATCCTCTCCCCTTGTGATCTCTGTTCCCATTGCTTCAATGATAACTTCTAGGCAGATAAGTCTCAAGTATCAAGCTCCATTTTAAACTTCTTTCCACAGCTTCTACCCCATCCACATGTGGACCTCCTCTCAGCATCTCTGGATCAATTTATCCAAAAAATGAACTCACTGTACTCCTCCATAGACTTACTTCTTTTCCTTACTACCCTATTTCTTTTGATACTAGAACCATCATCTCAGTCACCTTGGCTTGAAACCTCAGAATTATCTTCAAGTCTTTCCTCTCCCTCACCCCAAATAGCCATGACCTACTGAGTTAATTGTCTTGTTCTCTCTCCCATCGATCTCTTCATTTTGCCTTCTTACTGAGACCTTAATTCATACCCCTTCCACTTTCTGACATATTAGGAGCATCTAAACTGGCCTACTATTATTCAGTGTCACCCAACACCAATCTCTTTTCAGAAAACTGTCAAAACATTTTTTTAATCACAGATCTGACCTTTACTGCCCCTCATTGATCCCATCACAAATATTTGGTAGAGGCTATACTGATCTCACTTTATCAAAAGTATAGCTGTTAGACTGATAATTAGAGGCAAACTACAGACATAGTATATATCAATATTTTAGCAAGGCATTTGACAAAATCTGTCCTGGTATTACAATGGACAAAACTGAGGAATGTGGACTTAATTAACAAAATGAAGTAGGTTTGAAATCCCTGAAGGTTTAGATTTCAAAGCTTTTGGAATTCATAGATTTCTTGAATGAGTATCCACAGGATTCTGTCATTTGCCCTGTTTTGTTTATATCTTTTTTTAAAAGGAAACACTTGAGTGAAGTAATGATAACATGTCTTTTCAACTGGCATATGATTTGTAGAATTAAGATAGAAATTCAATAGCATTAAGAACACAAAAGATCTTAATCAACCAAAACAATTTCATGACGAATTAGGTTAAATTGAATGGGGATAAATGTAAAGTTCTGTATTTTAAGGTTCAAAAAGTCAGCAGTATGAATACAGGATGGCAGAGCTAGTGCTAGTGCTTCTTAAAAGCATTTGAGTGTATTCCTTGACTGTAAGCTCCTATGTCTCAATATTGTAACATGGCAACCAAATAAAGCTAATGCAATCTTAATTCTATATAAAAGTATGGTGTCCAGAGTGAGGGACACAAGAGCTCTATTATCCACTGCTGTGGTCAGTGGATTGCCAATGAAATGCCTATAAAATTAGGTTTCTTTCTGTACATTATATTTTCACAAGAGTATTGATTAAAATGGAATATAGTCTTCACAAGTCAATTATATTAGTGATAAGATTTGGAACTATGTCATACCAGGGGGAAAGAGAAGGAAGAAGCATTTATTAAGTGCCTACTATATGCTAGGCACTATGATAAGTACTTTATGAATGCTATCCCAGGGGAAATGTATCTTGATTATCTGGGGATGTTTAACATGGAGAAGAAAGACTGGGGGTAAGATGATGTCTTCCAATAATTGAAGAGTCAAATGGATGAATTATTTCAGGTTGACTTATTAGAATGAGTGCTAGATTTGAATTCAAAGAGGAACTCTGTTCAGATTCCAGTTTTGAGACTTACTACCTAGGAAAAGTCACCTCATTTCTCTGGGTCCCTGTTTCCTCATCTGTAAAATGAGCATTGGACTTCATCACCTGTAATTTTTCCTTTCAGCTTTCAATTTATGATTCCTATGACTCAGGGTTGGGGAGTAGGGAGTAGCAGAACTACAACAGTTGATGGAAGCAGGTGGATTTCAGCTCAAGGAAGAATTTTATAATGAACTGACCTGCACATGTAATGAGATACTTTGTGAGGTAGTAAATTCCCCATCACTTGAGGTATTTAAATGGAATCTAGAAAATTACTTGTCAGAATGTTGTAGAGGAGGGATTCATGATTCAGGATGACCTTAGACGTTACTTTTAACTCTATGATATGATCATTTGTCTCTGTCTTCTGTGGAAATCTGAAACTTTTATGATCCACAGAGAGGTAGATCGGCTAGGATTGCCCAACACTCAGGAGTGTTAGTATGTGTTAACTCTTAGGACTTGTGGTCACTATCCAGCTTGTTCAGAGACTATAGTCCCACATGGGAGGTCAATTCGGTGGGTCCAGATATAAAGTTCATTGAACTGAACAGCTTCAAGTAGATCAGAGAGATGAGGAATGAAAGATGTGGAGATATTGGTAATCTGTATGACTCAGTTGATCCTTGTGGGCCTTGATTGTTCTGATTCCTTCTTTCTTTCCTTCATCCAAGTGTTACTGGAGGACACTGTGTGCCCACTTCTGTGGCAGGGTGTGCCAGAGGTAGATGACAGTAGGAGAAAATGGTTAAGTCCCTTACTCTCATGCCAGTGAGCTGAGTCAGTCAACTAACCCTTAGAAAGGCACTCACTAGGTGCCAGTCACTGCTAAGCACTGGGACATAAAGGAAAGCAAAAGACAACCCCTTTGCCTCAGGGAGTCTAATAGGGGAGAGGACACACAAACAACTATGTATGGACAAGGTAGTCTTTATTTCTGTAGAGTGTTCATAAACATACTTAGTTTGAATGATAGACTTAGAGAATAACACACAACACTAGCACAAGACATATGCAAGACCACAGATTTAGAACAGGGAGCGACCTTAGAGACCATCTACTTCAATCTCCTTTTGTTTTTTTATAAGTGACAAAACCTAGGCACAGAGAAGTGACTTGCCCAAGGTCAATCAAATTGTAAAACTCAAAACAGAATAGAACATGAGGCATGTTACAAGTCAGTCTATGCTTCCTACCAATGTCCCAAAGTGGAACTGACTGAAATGGGAGATCATTATCACCATCATCACCATTATAATTATTTCTTGGTCTCTATGAGTCATTTTATCAGGATGGGAAGTCCCAGTATGAAAACTCCTTTCCCCAATGCATATGGAAAACTTTGATGTAGCTTACACTTGTAGAGACTTTCCTTGGGATACTGGGGGATGAAGTGACTTTACCCAGAGCCACCCAGTCAGTATGTGTTGGAGCTAGAACTTGCTCCCACATCCTCCTGACTCCAACCTATGTCATGCTAGCTCCCTAACATCATCCTTGGTTCACAGATTTAGAGCTAGAAGGGGCTTCAGAGGTCATTTCATATATCCCATCCTCATTACACAGATGAGAAAAGTGAGGTTTAGATGTAATTTTGCCAGGCTTGTGCAGGTAGTGATTCAAACTTAGCTCTTACTCATAATCAAGCACTTATTCCACTGTGCCCCCCATCCATTATCATTAGCTGCTGAATGAGTTTGTCATCACTGGACTTTTTCACTGGAGACTCCTTTGACCATTTGTCAGGGCTGTTGTAGAAGGTTGTACTAGGTGACCTTCGAGGCCCCTTCCAACTCAGAGAGTCTGTGAACTGCACAAAGAGTGGTCTAGATTGTAAATGGAAATGAAAATTTAGAACTGCAGGTCATCTAGTCTGAAGCCTGCTTTTTATACTTGAGAAGCAGATCCCAAGAGAGATTAGGTAATTTATCCAAGGTCATATAGGTAGTGAATGACAGAGGGGATATTTGAACTCAGGTCCTCTGATTCCAAATGCAGGCTATTCGTCTCTATACCATGTTGCATCAGAGAAGAGAGAGATCTCACTGAGCTGGGGGCACTCAGATGTTCTAGAGGCATTGGTAATCAGGCTTGCCCATTAAGACATCCACAATCCAATAATTTCCAGGACCTTGGTTAGCAGTGCTTTCAGGACAAGGGCAAGGAGCCAGCTTGTTGTGGGCAATCATTTCCCACTGGGTGGCAGCACTGAGCCATGAGGAAGACAAAAACCAGCTCCCTAACCAAGACGGTCCTTGTGTGTGACAGCATTATTTTTTCCCCTCCCCCTGGACTTAGTGTGAGAGTGTTTTCAAAATCACTTCATTGCTATTAAAGAGAGAGGAGAGCTATTTAAATGCTCCAGGAAATGGAATGAAAGACCTGGCCCCAGGACTTTAGCTCTGGCCCCTTTCCTGAAGTCTGTTTGCTGACCTACTTTAATAGGTTGTGTTTAGTAGGCAAAAATGTTTAACACGAAGGCTGAGTTTTGCCTGTCTTCCTTCCTGCTTCTCACTCCAGTCCCCTGCCCTCTGGACTCTGGAACTGGCTTTGGGATTGTTGGTCACTGCCCCTAGCAACAGAACAGGAGGCTGAAGGCTATTCTTTAAGGGTTTGAGCCCAGGTTCTTGTCAGTGAAACACCAGGGATGACAGACACCCTTTCCTGCTTCTACTTCTGGGGGACAGGGTCTAGATGTGAGAGAGGCTGGCTATCGGTACTGAGTCCAACTAATGGGGCTGGAAAGGACCAATCAGGATTGGATATGTTAATTCACCTGACAAGGAAAGGCATCCCAGGAGAAACACAATTTAGTTATCTAGGCTGTAAATAAGGACAACCTGAAAATATACCCTCTCCTCCTGGCCTGTATGCCACCCCTCAGAAGTTCTTATTGTGAAACAGAGATAAAAGCATCTGAGCTGGCTGCCTCACAGGGCGGTTGTGAGGATCAGATGAGACAATGGATGGAAAGCAATTTGTAAACTGTAATGAAAATGTCAGCTCTTCTCCAGCTTCTCATTCTATGATTTCCCACTATCCACAAGATCATGCATAACTCCTTAGTCTGACACTCCAATCCCTCTCGAATCAGGTTCCAAACAATTTTTAAGGTCCTATTTCCCATTGTCCTCCACCCTCGCAAACTATTCCACTCATGACCCCTGGAATACACCTCATATATTCCTCCTCCTGGGTTCATACCTGTTCTTTGTTGATGTGTCCTGCATTTATATCCTCATCTCCACCTAGAATGGTCATGGAAATCTTCTGATTTCCAGCTATATGGATTCTACCTTCAATGCCCAGCTCACAGTTTACCTTGAGCCACAGTGGTCATTCCCTCCTCAAGATTCCTAGAGCCTGACTGTCTTGTTTATCACTTATTAACTATATGGGTTTTGCTAGTTGTCACATGTGTGTAGGCATCCTGGGCAGTCCTCAGAAGCCTGCTCAGTGAGCTGAGCCCTCTCATCTACTTGAGGAGAGATTGGATTGCAAAGCTGGCTCAGGGGAAGGTGTCTCATTTCCTAAAAGCCCCTGCCCCAAAGGGCTGCTCTCAGTGTGGCGCTCCCAGGCCACATCAAGTGGCCTGGGAGCACCACCAAACCAGCCAGGGGCTCTTCTAGGACTCCTGCTCTTCTACCTGTGTCATATTACCCACTCCCCACCCCCAGCACTACTCTAAAGATTTTGGAGCAGGAACCAGGGTCATCATAGCTTGGGGCACATAGTAACAATGACATTACCCAGCATTTATGGAGCACTTGAAGGTTTGCAAAGCACTTTCCACATGTTAGCTTTTTGGATCCTCATGAAAACACTGTCAGGTAGGTTCTATTATTCTCCCCAATTTTGCAGATGAAATCGCTGAGTCTACGAGAGGCTAAGAAAATTGCCTAGAGTTTTACAGCTAGTACATAAGAGGCCAGAATTAAACTCAGTCCTTCGTTACTCCCATGCCTATGTTCTCTCTCCTATAACACAGTAATAACAATGGCTAATCTTTGCATAGCGCTTATAACAGGTCAAGCACTGCACTACACACAACAATTATTATCTCATCTGGTCCTCACAACAACTCTGGGAGGCAAGTGCTATTTTTGTTCCAATTTACAGTTGAGGAAACTGAGGCAAAGAGAGGTTAAGAGAATTGCCCAGGGTCACACAGCTGCTAAGTGTCTGAAGAAAGACCTCATGTCTTCCTGATTCCAAGCCCGGTGCTCTATCCTCTGAGCCATTAGCTGCCTAGTTAGTGACTGATTATTTATTTTGTTCCCCCTGTGGTAACTAGCACATGACCAGGCTCAGTGAATGATTCTTAATTGATTAGCTGTTGAAAGGTTAAACTGAGCGTGAGAATCTGGGGGGTGGAAACTCTTTCTGTTAATGCAGAAATCAGACAATCATGGAACTTCCAAACTATGATGCACTTTAGAGATCATGGAGTTTATCTCCCTGGCTCTCCTGTCTCAAACCCCTCTTTTTTAACATAGGGGGAAAGTGAAGGTCCGAGAAGGGAAGTGATTTGTCCAAAGTCATACAATAAGTCAATGACAAAATCAGGATTTGAACCCAGGTCTCCTGTCTAGTATTCCTCATATAACCCTGCCATAGACTCTCCCCATATCACATTTGTTTCTCCATACTTAGCTAAATTGTTCTTCAAATGGCAAATGCACAGTCAAAGGTCTGCCATACTGGAAATCTTTCTGCCAGAACCTGGAGACATAAGCTTGAAGAGTCCAAGGAGGACTGTTTCTCCCCGGCCTCCACTGCCCATGGCCCACTGAGGAAAAGGAAGATGACCTCCATGAGGAAGTGAAGAAACCCCCAACTTGATGGTCCCACTCTCCTCTGCCCTGGTCAGTACACATGGGAAATATTGTCGACAGCTTTGGCAGCCATAGTTTCAGAAGGACTTCAAGTCACTGAAGCCCATCTAAGTGACCCAAGACAGTGAGGGGTCAGAACATTGTGCCATTTAAGGACTGGAAGAACCTGGTGATTTTTTTAACCTGCAGAAGAGACCCACACTGCCTTTAATTATTTGAAGGGCTGTCATGTGGAAGAGATTTGTCTTGCACTGTTTGGCCCTAGAGAATAGAAGGAAGAGCAAAGGCTAAAGTTCCAGAGGTAGACTTCACTTTGATTCAAGGGGGGAAAAACCACTGCCAACAAAACACTTCTTAATTATTAGAGCTGTTCCAAAATGCAATGGACCGCCTTACAAGGCAGCGTTGGCTCTCCCCACTCCAAGATCTTCGAGAGGAGGCTGGATGAACTTGTGATCTGTCAATGATCAATAAGCATCATTATTATATCAACAAGCATTTGTTATGCACCTACTTTGTGCTAAACATTGAGCTAAGCACTAGGGATACAGAGAAGGGGAAAAGATAGCCCCTACTCTCAAGATACTTACAGTCTGATCAGGGAGGGCAAGCCTTGATCATATACTTCCTATGTGCTAGGCACTGTGCTGATTACTTTACACACAAACAGCTGTGTGCAAACAAGGTGCATACAGGATAAATTAGACATCGGCAACACAGAGAAAGTACCGTCATCAAGGAGGAAGAGGAAAGGCTTCTTATAGAAGATGGTCGGAGTTTGACTAAGTGTCCTCTGAGGTCCCTTAAAGCTCTAAATCTATGACCCCTTGTTGCTAGGATCCTAAATACCCCTGGCATCCCTTCCAGCTCACATTGTATAATTACAAGAAGTGAAGAAAGGTTCACCACCAGATGGTTAGGTACCAGGGCAGAGTTGTAACTAGGGCAAAGTCATGAAGGTTTTGCTCCAGGGTGGAGAATTTATAGGGCACCAGCAGCACTATTGGATTCTATAATACATATCTTTTCCTGCCCATCTGGCCCCAAAATCCTGCATTTTTTCCCATTGACCACATGGGACTCAGAGATTGAGGAAACTTTTTGTTTTTCTTTTTGAGGGAATATATTACCCCTCTTTAGTAGTCTGGACATCTTGTGGTATCCTGGACTGGAATCCCTGCCCTTATCAGCCATGCCTTTGGCTCAGTCTCTCTCTAATTCTTCTCTGCTCATCCTTACTGTGACGTCAGGTAAGTTGTCCTTTTCTTCACTCCTAGCTGCTGACTCCCTTCACAAAAATCCCCAAATCTATAGAAAGCCACAGACTTTTAGGCTGCAGCAACTGCTAAGAAATGGAAAGTTTTAGAACTACATCTAGGAAAACAGTTTCCAGACAAAGTCAGGGAGAAACTTTGCCAACAGGAAGAAGAAACATAGGCAATATCTTATTTGTGGAGGTCAATTTCAGGGACCTCATTTGTGGACACTGACTTGGCATAAGTGATCTCTGTCCCTGAGAATCTCTTTGGAGAATCTCCTGGCCAAGTTGTACCAGAGACTCCGTGGATGGCCCGTAACCTTCCTTCCAGGCACAGAGGCCTCTCTTTGCAGATGTTATTAAAACATACTTGATCATTTTGTGACCTCCTCCCTCCACTTACTTGTACTTCCTTCTAGGGAGCCACTGTCTGGTAGTTTTATCCATCATGTCTACTCTTTTTTTTTTAAATTAAGACAGAAACTAACTTTTAGAGAGGGCTGAATTGTGGAAAGGGCATTTTATTTTCTCATGCCAGCTCTTGTATTAAGGCTGATCTAGAGTTTGTTTGTAACTGACATGGTGAACTTGCCTGTCATTGGCCACTAGTTTAAAAAGAAGTTGGAATATTTAAACTTCCATCTCTTGAAAGATCTTTGAGCCTCGATTAAGCTAATATCTTCTTCGGCTTTGATCTGATGTTTTTTGAGCTTATTATTTTTATTTTAAAAGCCCCAAATAACTATCATTCTAATGGTGTCCCAATTAGCAAAGCATTCAAAATGGATTTGAAATTAAGTATCATCAGGCATCTCCATTAGCAGCCCAGGAGAGGTTCAATGAGCTTTAAGTATGCCTCAGGTCTGTAAAGGAGAGACGCCTCTTAAGGCCTTAGGACAAAATTAGGCTGGGTTTTCTCAAAGTCTGATGTGGTCCCATGCTGGGTCTGGGTTGATGGGTGAGATGAACCAAAGGAAAAGACTACCCATTTTCGAAATACAAAGTCAAGCTAGATAAAATATTATGAGATGAGGGGTTTTTAAGATTCAGGCCTGTGACTGTATTGGTTTGAGGAAACTCCCAGTATGGATACTCTCTCCACCACTGCAGATCAGCTACCGCCTTCTAATATCTATACTTTTTTTTTTGGAGGGGGGAAGGCATGGCAATTGGGGTTAAGTGACTTGTCCAAGGTCACATGTCTAGTAGGTGTTAAATGTCTGAGGCCTAATTTGAACTTAGGTCCTCCTGACTCCAGGGCCTGTGCTCTATTCACTGTGCCACCTGGATGCCCCACTAATATCTATATTCTTTTCTTTCTTTTTGGGAAGGGGGAAGGGAGGGCAATTGGGGTTATGACCTGCCCAAGGTCACATGGCTTGTAAGTGTTAAGTGTCTGAGGCCAGTTTTGAACTTAGGTCTTCCTGACTCCAGGGCCAGTGTTCTTTTCACTGTGCCACCCAGCCACCCTTAACTAATATCTATTCTTAAAGTGTTGTCTTGGGCACTGAAAAGTTAAGTCATTTCCTCAAGGTCATGCTGATGATATGGTTCAGAGGAATGAGTTGAGCCCAGATCTTCCCAGGTCTAAGGCTGTGTCCTTTCTACTACCCCAGCCTGCATATAACTATATTTTACTTATTAATAATTTTCACATGCCAGGGTGGCTAGGTGACTCAGTGAATAGAGCACCGACGCTGGAGTCAGGAGGACCTGAGTTCAAATTTGACTTCAGACACTTAACACAAAACTAGCCATGTGACCTTGGGCAAGTCACTTAACCCCAATTGCCCTACCTTTCCCCCTCCAAAAATAAAAAATAATAATTTTCACATGTAGTTTTGGTCAAGCTGCTAGAGTAAGTAAGTATTTGAAGGTAATCAGTGATAACAGCAAGAGATTGAGATGGAAGGAAGGTCAGATGTTCTCAGTCCCACCACCTCATTTTACAGATGTTGAGACTGAAGCCTAGAAAGATTAACTGTAGCTAGGGAATGCTGGACTTGGAATAAGGAAGACCTGGGTTCAAATCCTGCCTCAGATACTTGCTAGCTGGGTAACCCTAGGCAAATCACTTCACCTGGTTTAGAGCTTGTAAAAAGGGTCTTTGAGCAGTTTTTCTTGTAAATTGTCATTTATTTCTAAGAATCTGAACCTAGCTTCTCTAACTACAGAGTCAGCATGAGGGGTCGCTGACTGGATTGAGTGTAACTAATACACAAGGTACAGTTGCTACTCAGAGGCCCCAAGATTGCTAGTTTAAATTTATCACACAAGTATTTTCCCTTCCTTCCTTCCTTCCTTCCTTCCTTCCTTCCTTCCTTCCTTCTTTCCTTCCTTCCTTCCTTCCTTCCTTCCTTCTTCCCTCCCTCCCCCCCTCTCTCTTTCTCTCTCTCTCTCTTGGCAATTGGGGTTAAGTGACTTGCCCAAGGTCACACTACTGGTAAATGTTAAGTGTCTGAGGTCGGATTTGAACTCAGGTCCTCCTGACTTCAGGGCTGTGCTCTATTCACTGCACCACCTAACTGCCCCCCCTTCTCTTTCAAAATAATCCAATCAAATTCAGTGTCATATAGGTTGAACAAATACCTTAGGATGGGCATTCATAATCTGGAGTGTGTATCAACATGTTGAAGAGTCTTGAGTTTATTTCTGAAGGAACTGGGTATTCTTGTCATGAAGAAAAGAGTTAGGGTAGATGTGATATCTGCCTTCTAGGGAGGAAGCATGGATCAGTGGAAGGATCTGGAACTAAATGAGCAACTTTATGCACAACCTGTGTGAACTTGGATTTAGTCACTGAACCTGGGTGTGTCTCACTTTCCTCAGGTCTAAAAGGCCTGGACAAGACAAGGATCAGACAAGATCAGGAGATCGCTTCTAGGTTCAGAATGATGGTCCTTTACATCTGAGGGGCTGTCACATGAGAGAAGGGGCTATATATGGTCCCCCGGATAACTAGAATAGAGAATGGAGAAGCAAGGAGAGAGAGTTGGAACGACACAGATGTTATTTCAATGTGAGAGGAAACTTCCTAAGAATTTGAGCTACTCTAAAGTAGAAAGGAATACCTTGTGACAGAGTGGGATTGCCCCTCCCTGGAGACCTTCTAGCAAAGTCCCTTCTTAGGTCTGTCAACCAAGAGATTTTCAGTGAGGTTCAGGGTGGGTTAGATGCCTCCAAGCTTTCTTTTTTTTAAATGGACTTATCTGACTTACTTTATTTCCTGCATCTTCCACTTTCTTTAAAAAATTTTAAATTTATTTTTAGTTTTTAACATTCATTTCCACAAGATTTCAAGTTACAAATGTTCTCCCCATCTTTCCACTACCCCTTACCCCCAAATAGTGAGCCTACTGAATACCCTCTCCCGCAATCTGCTCTCTCTTATATCCTCCCCCATCCCTGCTAACTTTCTAGTAGGGCAGGATGGATTTCTATACCCCAGTGCCTGGATATTTTATTTCCCAGTTGCTTGTAAAAATATTAAACTTTTTTTTTTAACATTTGTTTTTACATTCCCTCCCTTCTTTCCTCCTCACTCACCCTCACTGGGAAAACAAGAAATTCAGTATATGTTATACATGTGTAGTTTTACAAAACATTTCCTTAGTAATTATATTGTGAAAGACTAATTATATTTCCATCCATCCTACCCTGCCCCCCACTTATTCTATTTTCTCGTTTGATGCTGTCCCTTTTCAAAAGTGTTTGCTTCTAACTACCCTCCCCCAATCAGCCCTCCCTTCTGTCATCTTGTCCCCATCCCTCTTGTCCTCTTTCCCTTTACTTTTCTGTAGGGTAAGATTCCCAACTGAGTGTGTATGTTATTCTTTCCTTAAGCCAGATTCAAAGAGAGGAAGGTTGACCCATTTCATTTCCCCTTCCTGCTCTTCCCCTCCACTGTAATAGTTTTCTCTTGTCTCTTTTATATGAGATAATTTACCATATTCTATCTCTCCCTTTCTCCTTCTCCCATATATTCCTCTCTTACCTCTTAATTTTATTTTTTTAGATATCGTCCTTTCATATTCAATTGATCCTGTGCCCTCTATGTATACATGTACATACATATACACACATTCACATGTATATTTATACACACATACACCGAGGTTTCTTTTACTCCTCCAAGAATCTGTGAGTTAGTATTACTGTTATCAGACTCAAAAAGAAAATGAATGTCTATGCATATGTGTGGGAGTGTGTTTATGTATGTTTGTACCTAAGGGAGCCACTGTGGTGTGATAGGAAGAGCATTAGCTCCAGAGTCTGAGACCCTGGGTTCCAATCTCACCTCTGATTCTGACCACTTGGCAGAGTAGTTAATCTTCCTAACTTTCAAGTTCCTCATCTGCAAATGGATGGCATGGCTTAGACTTTATCTTGATCTTTGGAATCTGTGTTTCCACATGTGTATGGATAAAAATGTCTCTGATAATGTTTATGAGTGCTTGCACTTCTGTATCTTTCTGCTTTTTATGTGTGAATGTGTGACTTTTTATGTGTAAATGTGAGTGACTGTGTATAGGTGAGCATGCTTATTTCCAAGGGGAGCTAATGTGTAAAGCACAAATGGGATGAGTCAAGGTGAAATGCATTTTTGTTACTAAGGCACAAGCTCCCCATTTCATCCTCCTTTGCTTGAGTTTCTACCTTCCTAAACCTTCCCTGCCATGTGGAAATTCTGGGTGTTAAAATGGATAGTTTAAAAAAATCCATGAGTGATCTCCTTGATCTCCAGCCAAATGAAGCTGGCATTTATCTTCTAAGGGCTAAATTAGGCTTTCCTTTGCACCTGGGCAGATGAGGCTAGTTCATTTAGGGACCAGTTTCAATGTGTGTGTGTGTGTGTGTGCGTGTGTGTGTGTGTGCGTGTGTGTATGTGTGCGTGTGTGTGTGTGTGTATGTGTGTGCGTGTGTGTGTGTGTGCGTGTGTGTATGTGTGTGCGTGTGTGTGTGCGTGTGTGTATGTGTGTGCGTGTGTGTGTGTGTATGTGTGTGCATGTGTGTGTGTGTGTGTGTGTATGCGTGTGTCACACACATACTACCAAATACCTGAATATCCAAATGTTAACTTACACACAGGGACACACAATCTTCTATTTTTTTTCTCTGTAATGGTCACTTGCCATCTCCATCCTGATCCAATAATGGTCAAGGAGTGTGACAGGGCTTAGGAAACTGTGTTTATTATGGTATGTCAGTGGAAAAGACATTGGGTTCAGATCATGGTTCTGCCACTTACCATCCACATGTGACCTTGGCTCAAACAAGATATTTGTAGAGCACTTAGTATAGTGCCTAGCACACAGTAGGTGTTTATTAGGTCCTTCCTCCTTCCTTCCTTCCTTCCTTCCTTCCTTCCTTCCTTCCTTCCTTCCTTCCTTCCTTCCTTCCTTCCTTCCTTCCTCCCTCCCTCCCTTCCTCCTTCCTTCCTTCCTTCCTTCCTTCCTTC
>JAQQSW010002517.1:0-14938 GCA_028646575.1 Pseudocheirus occidentalis
CCACAGCAAGCCAATCGTGCATCACCCCGAAGGCAGAGAGATAATCCTGCTTATCACAAACAGGTGTAACCTTTGCATTCTGGCCCAAGGTGATCAAGTGCCTGTTAGTTGAGGACAGTTCAACCCATTACCAACAAGAGCCCCAAAACTACTCATTACTTCTGCTTCTATCATGTGAAGCCAGGTAATAGACATCTAATCTTGCTTTCATGTGACATTTTTTCAACTATCCAAAGGCAGCTCTTATTGGCTCCTGAGACTTTTATTCTCTAAGCTCAACATCTTTAGCTGCTTCAGTGAATCTTTCTCCAGGCTTTGGGTATCCTATCATCTTTAAAGTCCAACAAGATAACATTTAGAATACATTCAAACCTTAAAGTTCCACATAAATACTATTTTATTTTATTTTTTATTCTGAACTTTACAAATTTTCACAAAATGAGCTTTTCTATATACAAAGTATTGTAAATGAAACTTTTTTTTGTTTTTAAGCATCATAGATATGCATATATATGTAATTTAAGCAACCATGTGGTTTAGTTTTTAGTCAAACTTTACTTTCTTTTAAATAAGTTTTTATTGGTCATTTGTTTCATTGCCAAATTTTCCCCAATATCCTTCCCATCTTCCCAGAAAATCATTCTATATAACAAGTAATATTTTAAGGCAAAATAAAAAGAAAAGATAAATGCCCTTGTTGAGTTCATTAAAAATGGGTAAGAACTTTTCACTGGGCATTATGAACTGGGTTCTGGAACCAAACAGCAGGCCATACAAACAAAAATACATCAGTGCATTGAATTTATATTTCAATTTCATACTATGAAATAAACAACCTCTCAGACATAAAATTTAGTGATGTCAATTTTTTTCTTTGCCTGTGTGAAAATAGGCAGTTTATAAATGTTCCCAAATACTACATTTTTTCACTTAGTTCTTTGCATGAACTACAGTTGGTATTATATTTTATCTCCAACTCTGAAAGGTAGAACAGCAAGAATGCTCAATATGTCTAATAAGTCTGAAAACAGGTATGACGTACCATACTTGTTGGCCTCTTATTTATGCAAAGGGGTAAGGTCTAGGCATTGTCTTCTATCTCTTCTTCTGAGACAATTCTTTTTCAAGTTACTTGAAAAGCTGACCTTTTCATCTGTTTTCCTAATAACAATGATAATGCTAACATTTATATGGTGCTTTAAGGTTTGCAAAGCACTTCACAAAAATTTTCTCTTTTTATTCCCGTCACAACCATGGGAGGTAAGAGCAATTATTATCCTAGTTTTATAGATGAAGGAGTGGAGGCAGACAGAAGTTAAATGACTGGATCCAGAATTGTACGGCTAAGTGCCTGAGCTTACATTTAAACTCAGGAATTCCTGATTCTAGGTCCAGCATTCTATCTGTGCTACCACTAAACTTCCTTCTATTGTCTTCAGTGTATTTCTAAAATGATCATCTTTTTTTCTTTTTCATGAAACTGTATGTATTTGACCCTTCTTTATTTGTTTAAGAGAAGACTGATGTTTGTCTCAGGTCCACATCCTCTACTTTTTCCTCCATGTTTATATATTCCTTCTCACAATCGCCAGTTATGAGAAGTAGTAACTTTCATCTCTTTCATCCATATTTTCTATATTAGTGAAATTCTTTTCACCCCCTTTTCTTTCCCTTCTTAAGCACCCAGAAACAAACCAATTCCACATTCTCTGTTCATCTTAACTCCCTCAATGCCATTTGAAGACTAAGTTTCTGAAGTGATACTTGTTTCTTCTCCCCTGAGACCAATGGTTCTTAACCTAGAGCCAATTAATTAATTAATTAATTATTTTTGCCATGGTCCATGATGCTTAAATATATAGATATAGGTGACGAATGTGTGTGTTAACTTATGCTACAATTTAGGACAGGTTCCTAAGCCTCTTTGTGTGTCATGGATCTCTGTGATCCATTAATTTATGTTTTAAAATATTGTTAAAACTTTTTAAAATATAATTTGTTTCCTTTGTAATTCTATGCATTGTATTTTATGCATTTGAGAACATTATCCTGAAAAGAGGTCTATAGGCTTCACCAGACTGTCAAAGGGGTCTGTGGTACAAGAAAAGGTCAAGAACCCCTATCCTAGATAAATGGAGAGAGAGACAGAGAGAGAGAGACAGAAAAACAGAGAGAGAGGGAGACAGAGAAAGAGAGACAGACACAGAGAGACAGAGACACAGAGTCAGAAAGACAGAGGCAAAGAGACACACAGATAGATAGACATATACATACATATATGCAGCATTTACTAAGCTCTTAATCTGTTTCAGGCACCATGGTAAGTTGATGGGAATACAAATACAATTAAAATGTGCAAAACAATCCCTACATTTAAAACACATTCCAAAGGAGGAAAACAGTAAATGAAGGGGAACCCAAAACTGTGTGTATGTAGTAGGGGGAGTTTGGCAAGTCTAAGAGCCAGTTGAGGTGAAACCACACCTAGCAGACCTCTGGGGCAATGTCTAGGTTACCAGTAGAAGGAAGATGAAGATGATAGTTAGAATATAGGAAGGCATCTGGTGAGGAGGAGAATGGAAAATGGTACTGAATCCTAGTTCCAGTCAAGATGAAGTGAAAACCATACTAGAAAGTTAGCATTTCCTCGTTATATAGTGTCTTCCTCAAATACATTTACTGTTCTAGATTTCTCTTAACTTCTGCATTAGGGTTCCTGCTCATCACTGTTTTTTTCCCAGAAATGCTTGAAAGTCTTCTCTCTCATTAAAGTTTTATGTTTATTTTATATTTTTGTTTTGTTTTTTCCCTGGTTTGGGAGATTTTTTAATTGTAATTATGGGACATTCAGTTGCTGTTCCCATTTAAACTACTGTAGTTATTTTATATATTATTTTCATGAGTCTTAATCAATTTTGCATCAGTGCATATACAATTATATTCAGTTTTGTAGGGTAATTTGTTCTTTTCTGTAAGCCTTTGGAATATCTTTTGTCTGTTGGAATATTGCTTTCCAAGAATTCCCCTACTTTATAATCAAAGCTGATGAATCTTGTAAACCTAACTACAATCCTGACTTGGTACTTGAATTCTTTTTTTTTCTTGGATACTTGACAATATTTTTTTTCTTTGAACCAGAAACTAGGATTTTTTCTTTGTTTGTTCTATTTTTTGTTCATTTGTCTGTGACCTTCCTCATACTTTTCCTTTGGGATTTCGTTTCAGAAGGTGATTGATTGAGTCTTTCTGTTATTTACTTTCCCCTTGAGTTCTAATTGAGGTGGGAAATATTGCATTGTATAATTTATTGAAATATAATATCTTGGATTTAAAAAAAGAAATAAGTTTTCAAGAAGTCCAACAATTCTTTTTTTGTTTTGTTGAATTTGGGTCTCCTTATCTCATCTAGACTGAAAATGCAGTGGCCCAATCAAATTGCTTATTGGCATGGAAGCATTGACGTGCTCTCTATTCCTGATCTGGGTAGTTCAACCCTCCTTATGGAGCCTAATGGCCCCCCCTCCAGGGGCTCACCATATTGATGCTAGGCAAAGTGATGACACCTGCTTGGCTTAGGAAACTGCAGTTCAGCATACTCCCAAGCACAAGTGATGGACCAACCTCAGTCTTCTAGTAGCAGGGAGTATAGCCATGCGTCACTAAACACAACTCAGTGATTTTTAAATAATTTCTACCTGACATGTCTACTTCATCATGTCAGCTTTGAAAATATCAAATACTTTGCATTATATTCTATCCCTTTCAATTAAAATATTTTGTTCCGATATTTATTATCTCACAAAGTCATTGATTTCTGTTTAGTCCATTCTAATTGGACTAATGGTTTTTTCTTACTTGGGTTTTTTCAACTTTATAAAATGTTTATTATCATTCCAATTACTTTTCCAAAAGTTTTGTTTCGTTTATTATCCCTTGCTTTATTTCTTCTAGTTATTCATGTAGTCCTTGTGGAAAACATTATTTTAGTCAGTTGTTGTGGAATCACTCTCTTCATATGATGGATTTTAGGGACTCTCTGGATTAGTAATTCGTAATAATGGTCAGGACCTTCTTCTGTCTACTCGTATTTCCAGTCTTAGATCCTGAATTTGGAGCTTTGTGCCAGAGCCAGGTGGTCACCTATAGTCATTCCTTGATGTAGGCTACCTCAGTTCCTTGACTGACCTCTACCTTTAAGGGTGAGTCTAAGAATTCTGCAAATCTTTAGTCTTCCCTGCATATTTGAGTTCCAGATCTTCTGTGGTGTCTCAGAACAGAACTCTATGAACTCTAGACCTGGTATATCCTGGTCTGAGTACTTTTCCTCCTGGGTCAAACCGTGAGTTGTTTTACTACCCTGGGACTTTCTTAAGGAAGCCCTCTGCCCTTACTGTTTCTAGATACAGAACCTTGCAGGATATAGATGCATTTTCTTATCTCTTCTTACAAACTTTTTCATTGTAATTACACAATATTTAGTTTTGATTTTGTTGTTGTTATTGTGTGCTGTTTCCATTTACATGGTTGTAGCCATTTTGTATATTGTTTTCATTATTCTATTTGCTTCACTTTGTATCAGTGCATATACGTTTTCCTATGCTTCTCTGAGAGCCCTCTAGTCATAATTTCTTATAGAGCAGTCTTTGTTTAGCTATGGCCCAACAATGGTCGATGAAACATTTGTTTGTAGTTTTTTGCTACCACACACAAAAAATATTTTGCTATATGTGGAGGCCTTTCTTTCTGTCTTTGATTTCTTTGAGTTATATACCTAACAGTAGGATTTCAGGGTCAAAGACTGTGGACATTTTTGTCACTTCCTTAGCATAATTCCAAATTTCTTACCATAATAGTTGAACCAATTTGCAGCTCCACCAGTAGTGCACTGATGTGCTTGTCATTCTTAATTCCCTCCAATCATCCCATCATTTTTTCAACTTTTCCTTGTATTAAAAAAAATCTGAAAGTACAAATGTTATAAGATAGAAAATCTTCATCATGTGCTAGAACGTAATGAGGACTAAGAAATCTAACTTCCAAAAAGAGAAGCAAATGTGATTACGCATAGAAAAATGCTTGCTGTCACTTCTCTGCTGCAAGGGTAATATTCTGAAACAAATATTCAAAGGGCACAAGACATCTGGAAATCAGTAATGCTGAAACTGAGTGAAAAGAGTGTGCCAAGTTGCTGGGCCTATGTAAAACTGGTCTCTAGAGTAAAAAGAGAAAGGGCAAAGCTCTTGAGTCAGTCTGCAGAGGAAGCATCACATCTTGGTTTGGGGAGGGTGACCTCTTCCTGCGTCTTCTTGGATTCCAGCTGGTTCACTCAATCCAATTGAGAGCATTAGTTTCAGAAAGGCCTCTGTGGCCTGGAGGAAGATCCGAAGAGAATGCAGACAAAAAACAATTAAAGGGGTAGAAATACTGAATTGGGAAGGAAAAAAAAAAGAGAAATAGAAATTGTCCTTATCCTGCTCAAAGATAACTTAAAAAAAACCAATTAGCTCAGGGAAGACAAGACAAAAGCAGCTTATAAATACAGCAAAAAGAAAAAAAAACATTAGAGATCGGAGGAAAGGGTTCAGTGAAAGTGTTTTTGCATCTTAGAAGTTAATAAAAGGATATCAAGGAGAAGATCCATGCCAAAGAGAACTTTGGAGTCACAGGAATGTGAATAGGAAGGATGTATCTTATTTCTCAGAAAAGAGGGGATACAATCATCAGTCTTAGAAAGTAGTGTATAGAAGTGTGGAAGACCTGAGTTCAAATTCTGCCTCAAGCACTTACTAGCTGTGTAACCCTTGACAAGTCACTTAACCTCTGCCTTAGTGTCTTCATCTGTAAAATGGGCAGGTTCAGTACCTACTTCCCAGGGTTGTTGTGAGGAACAAATGACATAATATTTGTAAAGAGCTTTGCAAAACCTTAAAGTGCCATATCAGGCAGCTAGGTGGCACAGTGGACAGAGCACTGGTCCTGGAGTCAGCTAAGAGACATGTGTTTCTATATTAGAGAACGCCTTGTTAGCTAGGTGGCATAGTCAATAGAGTTGTAGGTTGGCCTGGAGTCAAGAAGATCTGGATTCAAATCGGGCTTCAGATACATACTAGCCATATGACCCTGGGTAAGTCACTTGACCCTGTTTACCTCAGTTCTTCATCTGTAAAATGAACTGGAGAAGGAAATGGCAAATCACTCCAGTATTTTTGCCACATAAATATCAAATGAGGTCATGGAGAACTGGATACAACTGAAACTTCTTAACAATCAAAACAACAGAAGTGTTATGTAAATGCTAGCTGTTATCAACATTATCTCCCTTCTGGTTGGCTAGGTGGTGCAGTGAATAGAGCACTGGCCCTGGAGTCAGGAGGACCTGAGTTCAAACCTAGCCTCAGACACTTAACACACACACACACACACACACACACACACACAAACTAGCTGTGTGACCTTGAGCAAGCCATTTAACCCCAATTGCCCTCCAAAAAAGCCCCCCCCAAAAAAAGAAATTTAAAAAATTTTAAAAATATTATCTCTTTTCTGTGTCTAGTTTCTCCAAGTTGTGAAGTATGTTTTTCAGAAGAAAAATAAAAAATATTTTAGTGATACCAGCTTCTCCTATTCCAGCACTTTAAGAAAGATGTGGATCTTCTCTGGTGGTCATGATGGCTCTAATGATTTTATCTGTATGCAGTTTGGATCTTGTGCCATAGCTAAGCACAAGTTCTACCATGAGGTATTTTAAGTTAGAGACTTAAGCAAATGGGAGATAGTTGATTTATTTCTGTACACAGCCTTCCTTCCTCGGCATATGCTCCGATTTGGGGCAATCACTTTTGCATTCAGAGAGAGAATCAAGTCGATCAAGATCACATAACATCTGTAGGTATTTATCTGGATTGGGCATAAACATCCGAGTTATTCCCGTGAAAGGCAGCCAGCCCCCCATCACTAGCTGAGGCTGGTAACCAAATTCAGTCCTTAAATGTCTGGAATGATCCCTAACAAATCACTTGCTCTGTAATTTATAGGGTTGTTTTGAAGGACCTGGTTTTTGGAAGGATTTGAGAATTTATTAAGTAAATCCTCATTAGCTGGCTAAACCCTTTCCAAAAAGATTAGCCATTTTAGCATACAATTGGCTAGGATATTAACACGATTTTGGCTGCCTGATTTCTGCTCTTCCCCCAACCCTTTCCTAGTTGTCAGAAATTTCACAAGGCCTGCCACTCCCTGGCTTGCAACAGTTGTAAACATCTCTTTCAATTACATCAGATTTTTTCCCCTTACTTCTCCAATTAAATTTATGAGTAAAAAACTTCACATTAAACCTAAGGAAATGTCATTAAACTCAAGTTATCAAAGAAGAAACCAGGATTTAAAACATAAACAAAGCTACTGAGATGCGACTTCTGTTTTTGTTTTTGTTTTTTTCTGTGCAGGTCATTTCAGCAGCTGGTTAGTTCAGTTAATGAGGTCAAGGCCAGGGATACGTGTCACTTCATGAAACTAATTAGCTTAGTGCTTCTGACCACAGTGGATAGATTGAACAAGGGGGTAGGGAAATAAATGGGAGATGAGTAAGAACAGTCTGTTCATTGTCATTCAGTTGTTTCAGTCATGTCCTTCTCTTCATGACCCCATTTAGGGTTTTCTTGGCAAAGACACTGGAGTGGTTTACCATTTCCTTCTCCAGCTCACTTTACAGATGAGGAAACCGAGGCAAACAAGGTTAAGTGACTTGCCCAGGGTCACACAGCTAGCAAGTGTCTGAGGCCAGAACTGAACTCAGGTCTTCCTGATTCCACCATCTGGTACTCTATCCCCTGAGTCACCTAGTTGCTTCATCACTAATGTCATACAAATGTAGGTCTTTGGCTATCCGATTCAATTTAATAAGCATTTATTAAGCCCCTACTAAGCACAAGGCATTGTGTTTGACCAAAGAGACATGAAGAGGAAAGACAAATGTACGACTGAAGAGATTACATTCCACTAGAGGCAGGTATATTGTATATAGTGGCGGGAGTATGGGACCAGAAGACCTGAGAGCATTAGTCAGTCACGTTATTGGAATGGCCCTAGGCAAATCGCTCATCCTCAATTTCCTCATCCATCACGTGGGGATAATGATTGCAGCTACCTCATAGAGCCCTTGGGAGGCTCAAATGACAACATAAATAAAGTACTTTGCAAACCTTAGAGCACTGCACTGTCATTTTTATTCCTTTACCGATTCTATCTAAGAGCCATAAGGACAAAAACTTTGTCTTATCTAAATTTTATATATCTTCACATATTCTTTATCAATTAATGAATGATTTAATAATTGAGTAATGTAAGTGACCTAGAGAAATAGCCAGTGTATTCAAACTTGCAGCATTTGGAAGTTAGTTTAAGCAAACATGATGCTTTCTCCTTCTTCCCCTTCCCAAATCAGTAGAAGTGTGAATTTACACAGTTGTCACTTAAAAGTAGGGACACTTAGATGGGAACAACATAACAGTAGAGAAATGCAGAGTGTCCATTACTCATTTTCTTCTGGTACTTATTACTTCTATATACTCTCTGGCATTGAATGATACTATTTTCACTTGGCAGTTACATGTGTCTATTCTAATGAGAAAATCAGATCCTTGACAGGAAAGGGGCCATGGAGTAAGTAGCTTTCCTAGTGAAGTGCTGAGCACATAGTATGTATGCAGTAAATGATGGGAATTGAATCATGTCTTGTCTGTGGGTAGCCATTTGTGCTGCCTTATTGGAAGAAGACCTTTTCTTTCTTCATTTTCTTTATTTTGTCCTATTCCTGGAGTTGAGTAGGAGGGTATATAGGGAGTGAATGAGACAGGGAGAGGTGCTGAAAACAGTATTTCAGTGGTTTTAAAAAATTGTCTATGGCAGTGGTTCTCAACCTTCCTAATGCTGTGACCCTTTAATACTTGTATGTGGGTGTATCTGCATGTGGGCAGATCCACCTGGATAGAGGAGTGGTGTCTCAGTTCCTAAGACCATTGGAAATATATGTTTTCCAATGGTCTTAGGTGACCCCTGTGAATGGGTCATTTGACCCCCAAAGGGGTCGTGACCCACAGGTTGAGAACATCTGGTCTATGGTTTGCACTCTCTATACTTATTTGTTTTTGTTGTTCAGTCATTTCAGTTGTGTCTGACTCTTCAGGGCCCCATTCGGGATTTTCTTGGCAAAGATAGTGGAGGGGTTTCCCATTTCCTTCTCCAGCTCATTCTACAGATGAAGAAATGAAACAAACAGGACAAAGTGACTTGCACAGGGTCATACAGCCTAGTAAGTGTTCGAGGCTGGATTTGGACTCATGAAAATGAGTCTTCCTGACTTCAGACCCAGTACTCTATCCACTGTGCCATCTAGTTGCCCCAAACTATTTATAGAGTTTCCAAAATTTTCAAAGCAATTCTATTCATTTTTGTTGTTCACCCAGGGGCCCCCACAAGTATTTTGGACAGTAGACACCCTACCCTAAGGATGCTAGCACAACCACCATAAGTCAAGAGCATGAAGACCCCAAACTCCCACATCAACAGCTGCCTTTGGTCACCATCTCTACCAGCGATAAACTAAGCAGGCCAACCACACAGCTTCTGATCATTTTTAAGAACCAAAAAAGCTAGCCCACTAACAACAACAACAACATCCATTCTCCCTCACTCCTCCATATTTCTCATCTCTGTCCACAAATCTTTTCCTAACACTAGAATCTACAGTTTCATCCTTTCATTTTCTATCTCTGCTTGTTGATTAATGATGGTATCGGGAAATTCTTTCTATAATCCTTTCCATTTTTCTTGTCTGTTACAAACAGGCTATTTATCGATCTACTCCCTTTTCCCCATAACGGCACAGAGCACATTGATGCAGCAGGAGTAGAAATACATTGAAACTGGGACATCTACTCCAGGGGCACATGAAATAGTAGGAAATACTCTGCTTGAGCCTCAGAAGTAACTCACCCCACTGAATAAGCTACCTTTATTTTTTCCCATATTGGTTCCCTTTTCATTTTAAAGAAAAGGAAAATTGTCAAGTGAACCAGGAAGAGTAGGGATACTGCCAGCCTTTTCAAAAGGCTAGGATATTTTTTTGTTGGTTCTCTGCAAAAGTAGTTACCATTTTACTTAGAAAGCTTTGTATGAGGCATGAAAAGGTTAGTGTTCATGCCATACTGAAATGCTAACTGGTTTAGTATGTTCCTGATTATGGATGATTTCAGGACTGCAGCTGTGATTATTTAGACTTTTTTTTTCCAAATTTGATTAGTTGGGATTATTTGATTACCTGATCCAATTCATTTCAATTTAATAATCATTTATTACATGACTATCTGCACTGGTAGAGGGGTTTCCCTCCTCTGGGAATTCACAGGACCAATTCTCATCCCTCTCCTATGAATGAAACATGCTAGGAATTGAATATACAAAAACAAAAAAAGGAAATCTCTTACTTTAAGAAGCTTATGTCCTGCAGGGTCTGAAAGACAAAGGAAGGAATGTAACACAAATACAGCTAAGTAAATACAGGTTAATTTAAGCAGGGAAATAGAAATAATGAAGGTGCGAGTAAGTAAAGACTTTATGGAAAAGGCTGAGCCTGAGTGGAAGCCAAGGATTCTTATAAGCAAAAGTGGAGATAACATTCCAGGCACGGTGGATAGTCTGTGTGAAAGTACAGAGACTAAAGATGGGATAGCATATTCCAGTCTGACTGGAATGCAGAGTAGGTGAAAGAGAGTAACAAGTAATGAGTCTAGAAAGATAAGTTAGATACAAATTATAGAGAGCTTCAGATGCCATTCAGAGGGAACTTGATTTTCTTTCTTACCATGTTGATATAGCATATTATTAAAGGGATGGCTACTGATTGCCTAGAAAAGGAAGTAATGATCACAGAGAACCCAAGATACAGAAATTGATTTCCTCTCTTGACAAGATTATTAGACTGGTCAATCAGGGAAAAGTTATAGGTATAGTTTACCTAGATTTTAGTAAATCATTTGACAAGTCTCTAAGCTATTTTTATGGACAACATGGAAAGACATAGGGCAAATGATACAGTGATTAGGCACATTCCAAACTACATAAATAGCTAGACCCAGAGAGAAGTGACTGATACTTCCACATCATTTCAGAATGAGGTATCTATTAGAGTGTTCCAGGGAACAATGGTTGTCCCTACATTATTAAATATCTTTCTCGACAGTGACTTGGAAAGAGGAATAAGTGACACAGTCATTAAATTTTCAGATGACTTAAATTGGGAGAAGTAACTAAGCTAATGAATGAAAGATGCAGGATCAAAAAAGGCATCAACAGACTACAACTTTTGGTCAAATCTGATATAATAAAATTTCATGGGAATAAGTGTAAAGTAAAAAAAATCAGCCTCACAAATTTGAAATGGGGAGGAAGGACTCCTGTAATCAAATCCTGCCTCAGATACTTGCCAATTGTGTGACCCCAAGCAACTACAGCTCTACTTAAACTGATAGCTTCAATTTCCTCAGATATAAAAAGAGTAAGTTGTTCATTTTAGATCAGTTGTATTCAACTCTTTGTGACCCAAATTGTTCTTTTTGTTAGTAAAGATATTGGAGTGTTTTGCCATTTCCTTTTCCAGCTCATTTTACAGATAAGGAAAATGAGGCAGCTTGCCCAGGGTCACACAGTTGGTAATCTGAGGCCCCATTTGAACTCATGAAGATCAGTCCTCATGACTTCAAGCTCAGCTCTCTTCCATGACACCTACAGGCTTGAAAGTGGGTTTAACAACAGCAGTTATCCATAGGGTTGTTTTGAGGAACAAATTGGATAACATATGGAAGGTGATTTTCCAACCTTAAAAAACTATAAATATTAAATATTATTATTACCTCATAATCTTATTATAAGAAGGGCTAGATAAATGTCAGCTATTATTATTAAGTAATTAATATGTTTTGAGAAAATGCAGTAAAGTTAACTCCTTGTGGGGGCACTAATAAAGAACTAGGATAATCTTTTTTTTTTCATCTCTCACTACATTATCTTGCAAACAGGGCAGGAGAGATTGAATTTTGCCTATACCTTAAGGGTTTCCACCTCAAGAAAGGATTAAATTCAGTGTGCATTTTTTCTGCCCTGTTTGACCACTGTCACTTCCAGGAAATTTCATTTTTCATAACGTATTTAAATCCCTTCTATATGATAGGTATTCAGAATATATTGAATCAATATGAGTTTGAATAAAATCCCTTTTATCCTATCTATAGAAATGCAAAGTGTCGGGGCAGCTAGGTGGTGCAGTGAATAGAGTCAGGAGTACCTGAGTTCAAATCCAGCCTCAGACACAACACAAAAACTAGCCGTGTGACCTTGGGCAAGTCACTTAACCCCAACTGCCCTCAAAAAAAAAAAAAAGAAATGCAAAGTGTCTCAAAAAGTGACTTTAAATTGTGCTAAGACTTTTGGGACAATCAGTATTGTACTGTTCCAACTAGTCCAGGTATATTCTTCCCTGTCCTAATAATGATGGAAACACTGCTGGTTTTCATTTTATATATATATATATATATACACACACACATATATATACACATATACACATATACATATATATGTGTATATATGTATATATAATATATATAATGTGTTATATATATCTCCATATATATGTGTATATGTAATATAATATGTATGTGTTTACATATACATATATATAATAGTTATATAGCATTTAAAGGTCTATAATGTGCTTTCCATTGTGTGTGTTCCACACACAACTCTGTGAATTGAATAGTATGAGTAATAATGTCCAAGGTGGTATTTGAACCCAGGTCTTCCTATTTTCCAGTCTACCCTCTGTCCCAGAGAGGATGCTCACATCACCCTCCCGCCCAAAACTTTGTCCTCAGATACTCATTCTGGGCCATCTCTACTCATCCTGGTGAATATCTGGCCCCCGGTCCCCAAACCCACATGGCTCTGGAGGAGAAAGTGAGGCTAGTGACCTTGCACAGCCCTCCCTCACTCAAATCAAAGTCAACTGCAAGTCATGTCATCATTCCCTGATGTCACAGTCCTCTTTAAGAATGAAGGACAAACACAACAACCTCAGACATTCAACAAACAAGCTGCTTTGCCTCCCAAAATATGCAATTAAGTCAAACAGATTCTCATTTCCCTCTTCCCTACACCCACCCCTAATTCCTGCTTAATCATAAAAACAGATGTAAGTATATCTGTAATTCTATCTTCTGCAACAGCCTCTGCTGGCAACATTGCATAGTCAGAGCACATGGGAAAATATACACTTGATGCCTAGTCCATGAATCACTTGGGGAAAAAAATAACACCCCTAATTCATTTCTGCATGCTGCACATGCAAATATGCTACTTATTGAGTGAGAATCTAGGCAAGGTTGGGTCATCCCAACTCAGAATAGCCTCAGAATACATCCTTCTGAAATTGGAACTGGAGTAACCAAAGAAAGAAAGAAGTGATTTGGGGGAGGGGAGCAGGAAGAGCAAGTTGGAAATGTCCCTTATTTGACCTGGTGCCAAATCATTATAAGTTAACTTGACAAATGCCATTCCCCAGGACAGCAGCCTTGAAGGGTAAGCTATGGGAGGGGAAAAAACCTGGCAGAACCACCTGTCCAGGTCTGAGTTGATAGTCCCCTAATGGTCCTGAAATTGCCACCTGCTTATAAAATAGCACTTCTGTAAAACATCAGTGAAAAAACCGGTGGTTAACTGCAGTTGCAGCAGCTGGAATCAATCTGTATAATGATGCAGGTGAAGGAGGGCAGGGACCATGTCTTATTCATCTTTGTAACCCCCACAACAGGCTGAATATTAAGGGCTTAATACATATTTCTTGAATAAATGAGTGAAACCCAGATCATTAAGAAAAAAGGGATTTGTGTTGAAGCAAAGCCCTACCTATGTACCTTTTATCTTAAAAATAATAACAATCCTCTTTCAGAATATAGTATTTTAATGATCAGTTAGTTAAAATTAATCAATTTAATCATCCAATTATTAAATGTTTCTGATGTTAATTCAAGGCATTGTGCTAAGTTCTAAAGATACAAAAAAACCCAAAATTGTGAAAATAGCCCTCACCTTCAAGATGCTTGCATTCTAATGGACAAAGACAACATGAAAATAATTATAATATGAATAACAGTAAAATAACATAAATACTTACGTATGAGGGGTCTGTCTAAATTCAAACCTAATTCCTTCCATGCAGGTTTCTAGTTTTCATGGGATTTTTTGTTAAATAATGAGTCTTTATCATACTCTCTAAGGCCTTGGGGGTGACTGAACAGTAAGCTGTGAAATTAATTATAAGGAAGGAAAATAAAAAAGATATACAAGACACCAATAAAGAAAGATACAACATAGACAGGAAGTTAACTTTATTTTTTTATTTATTTATTTATTTTTAATTTTAATTTATTTTCTTGGGTACATCATTCATTTCCACAAAGTTTTGAACTACAAATTTTCTCCCCTTTTTTGCCCCTACCCCCCGGCCAAGAACATTGATCCCACTGTAAGACCCCTTTTATGCCCTCCTCCAGCACCCCTCTAGCTTTCTAGCAGGGCAGGGAGGAGCTCCCTGCCCCCGTCCCTGAATGTATTATTTCCCAGTTGCTTTTGATTGTATAGCTTTAAATACTAGATTCTTGCACTTCCTCCCCTGTCACCCACTCCCACTGGGAGGAGAAGCAATTCAATACGGGCTATACCTGTGTAATTACACAGGACATCTCCATGGTGGGCAAATTGTGAGAGGCTAATTTTAATGTTCCCCCTTCCTATCCTGCACCCCCCCTTGTTTTGTTCTCTACCCTGTCCCTGCCCCTTTACTGAGATGAATGCTTCCCGCACCCCTCCCCCCACCCCGCCCTTC
>JAQQSW010002518.1:0-14938 GCA_028646575.1 Pseudocheirus occidentalis
GAGGACTGTGCACTAGAAGCTGCAGTCTTCCCCTGCATGTAGAATCTACCTGAGATACCTGACTGACTTAGGAAGCACCTGGGAAACCCTGCTCTGATCCAGACCTCAGCCTGCACTGCCCCCAACTACAATGCACTTTGCCTCATTTTCTGGGTAGGCTTCAGGCCTAGTAAAGGCAAGGGAACCTTTCTAGGGGGAAATCCCCTTCCTCTGTGCCAGCATTGAGCTGAGCCAGGGAGCCCAATGGAAACCTCATCTTCCCTTCCCCAAACCCACACTCCTACCCCTTCCAGCTAAATAAAAGGAGAATCTGGATTACTGTTGATGTGGCTCTGTCATTTGGAACCCAGTAAATGCCAGATTCAAGGCAGGGAGGGAGGAGGGTGTGAAAATGAAAGATGGTAACAGGCAGGAGTGATCTATGAGGTGGCCAAGTAGCACTCAAGTGAGTTAGGGTTAAGAGGGAGGGAAGTCACACTACAAACCACCCAGACTCTGGAAGACTCTACAGAGACATCCCTGGGATCCAGGGAAGGTGATCTCTGCATTGCCAGCTCCTGTACAGGCTTTGTGGCTAAGAGGTTCTATTCTGGGGAGAGCAAAGGCTTCACAGGGGCCCACTCCACTGATGCTTCCATTCCAAGTAAGGCTGGTTCTTAGAAGCTTAGTGGGGTCAGCACAGGCCCCACCTCTGGCTCCCCCAGATCAGGGTAGCCTTCTCTGCTGTCTCTCCCACACAGGCTCCTGCTGCCCCTTATTCCCATCACTCACAACTGGAGCCAGATACATGAAAGCCTGGGTTGCCACTGCATGGGGGCATGAACATGAACAAAACAGAGTCTGAGTTGGGAAGGGGAAAGGACAGCAGGGCACTTCCAAATTTGGAATCTGAGACCCAAAGTAGGGCTGAGGAGAGCAGTGCCCACTACTGGGCCTTTGGACCACGCTCACTCAGATTCTTTGTGATGCTCTTTGTGATAGAAAGACCTCTCAGGTTATAAGCACCAAAGGTACATGGAAAATAGTGAGCCAAGGAAATTACCATCAGTAAATAGTTTGCCTCTTAGGCTCTTGCTTCATTCTCTCCATCATATGAAGTCACCCTTGGGATCAAGCAACTTTTGGGTCCTGTGAGGCTCAACAGGTGCCCAACCAGAATGGGCAGTGCCTGCACCAGTCTTGTGTATAGTACTGGGAAGGGCAAGTCAGGATGAGCCAGGGACAATAAGCCCATCTATGGATTCTGACACTCCAGCTGGTCACCCAAACAGGAGGCAGCCTGGAAGAATTAAGGGCTTTGCTCATTAGCCATTTCCTGGCCTCCTATGTCTAGCTAGGGGGTCTCTAAAACTACAGATGGCCAACAGCCAAGCTCACCAGGTGTGTGCTGGAGAAGTTAATGATCTGACACCTGCCAGCCTTGCTCCCTCTCCCCGACGTCCTTAGATTCCAAAGGACTTAGGCTAAGGTTCAAAGTTTTTCCCAGATATCCCTCTGCCCAAAGACAGGCAAGGGTGCTCTGGTCCCAGGCTTGGGCAAGAGCCCCTGCTCACAGGCTGTCTCATTTGTACGTTAAGCACCCCCTCTCCTCCATAACCGCCACCGAGGACGTTGGCCTGCCTTCACGGGTACAATAGCCCAGAAGCACAGCGTTGCCGATATGATTGATATCAAAGGTTTCCGGCACACTACAATCGCAGGGCTTCTAGTACTCGCGGTCACGTAGCACCGGGAAATATCGTTTCCACCGGCCAAACCTGGACGTCGATTTGCACTGAAGGTCTGTGATCGGGAGACAAAGTAAGGTCCTGCCCACTAGGTGGCGCCTGCATCCCACTTCGGGGAGCCCGCACCCCAGAAGCCAGGGAAGGAAGACCTGCACCTCCCTGGGGTGGGCCCAGCTGCTCATCCCATTCCCGAGCTGAGCGAGGCGGGCCCACGTTACTGAAGGCCCCCGGGTCTAGTCGCGGGCTGGGGGTTGGGGGCTACCCAGACCGAAGGAAGCCGGCCCCGCCCCCACGCCGGGAGGCCCGCCCATCGGCGAGAATGAGGCTGCGAGGCCCCTCCCTCCCCCAACTCGGAGTCGCTCGGCGTCGGTCCCCAGGAGCGGGAGGGCTTCCCATCACCTAGAGCTTTCGGACAGCGGCCGGGCCGGGCCCCAGCACCGCCCTCGCGCTTGTCCCGCACCCAGTCGTGCCGGGAAGCCGGCCAGGCTCCACGGGCCGAGGCGAGGCAGAAGCAGCGCCAGTTTCTCTGGGAATGAGCTGCCTGAACAGAGGGCCACGGAGCGGAACGAGGCGGTGGGGCGGTAGGACGGCCAGACCGAGCCGACCCTCCCTCTCCGCCACTCCGTGTGTTCCCAGAAAATCGGGCCGAAGCTCGGCGTAGGCGGCCAGGCCCGCCGGCCCGGGCAGCACGGGGGAGCCGATTGGCTGAGCCTCCACGGCTCGCTGCTATTGGTCACGTGGACAGGCCCGTCTCCGCAGCTCCCCAGTGATTGGCCGCTCTAAAAAGTCACGGGTTGCCAGAGACTTGGAACGCCCGCCCCTCCACCCAACCCGCGGCGGAGAGGAGGGCCACGGTCGGGCCCGGTGGGCGGGGCGCTCGGAAGCGGGCGGCCCAGAGGACAGAGGCACTTGGCAGGGGGGGCCGGGGGCGAAGACGAGCCATTTATTTAAGAAGTGAACGAAACAGGGAAGATCAGGGCAAACGGGGCCGCTGCGGCAGGCCATCCGGACCGGGCTGGGAAGGGGCCGGCCTCCTCGGGGGTGAAACTGGCGAAGTGGTGGCGCGTCTTACAGCCTCGACTGGCTGCGCTGTCAGTGCGAGGGACTGGGAGGCGGGGGGCGGAGTGAGAAGAAGTAGGGGGCCTCAGGCGGGGGGAGCAAAACTCCGGTAACTAGATCCCGCTGGGGGGGGGGGGGGTTGGGGGCGGGGCTCAGCAGAAGCAGCAGCCAACGCCGCCGCCGCCGCTGCGGCCGCCGCCCTCGGCCTCCGCCTCGCTGGGCTTCTCCAGGACGATCTCCACCACTGGAGAGCGGGTTAAGGAAATCTTAGAGTATGGGCGTGGCCGGGGCTGCGGGGAGGTTCTGTGAGGGGCGCGCGTGTGTGTGTTGGAGGGAGGTGAAGGTGGGAGAGGGGGTGTGTGCTGTGTCTGTGTGTGCACGCGTGTGTTGTGTGTGCTGTATCTGTGTGCATGTTGGAAGGAGAGGAACCAGGCGAGCAACTTCTCAGGGCTTAAATGAGTCAAGTCAGATCCATTTTTTCCTCTTCCCTGGGTGCCAAAACTCTGATCTTTTCAGCTCCCTGCCCTTGACCAAAGAACCTTATGTGCCTCCCTGCCCCCTTTCCCTCCCTCCTTGTCCCATCATGGGGCTGGGAAACAGGATACTTTTGCCTTGGCTTTGGTCTGAGACGCCATTCGTGAAAGGAAGGACAGAAGCCAGGTGTCGAAAGAGCTAGGGAGATAGATACGTGTGCACATACGGAAAAAGCGGATTTAGATTTTGTGAGGTGTATGAGTGTCGAGGTGACATGGGGGGAGGGGAAATGGAATCTCTGGGACTGTATATGGACAAAGGGCAGTCCTCGTCCTCATGAAAGGATGGGCTGGTTTAAGGGGCTTCCATCTGGGACAGCAGTGCCAACTGAGTTTACTCCTTTTCTCCAAGACAGTAAACACCCAACAGCTAAGGGCAGGCTGAAATGGGGACGCCATCAAGGAGTTACCTGCTTGACATTGTGTCCAGTTTTGGCACTAGTCTCAATAAACATGACATTCATTTCCCTGGCTTTTTGTTTTCCCTCCTGTGATGTAACTTGCCTGTACAGACCAGAGAAGAATGGGTTCAGATAGGGAGGTATAGAAGACCCTTTGTGCTCCAGGAATGAATTTTTCCAAGACAGTCACTAGTAGATGCCCACAGATTTATCTCAGCAGGAAATCTGTAAGGCAGCCACCTAAATCAGCTTTCCTGCTTCTCAGCTTACCTTGCACTAAGAGCCCCAGAATCACTAGGCCCAAGACTCTGGCTACTCTTCCCTGATCCCCTAGCACAGCTGATCTGTCCAGAGCCCAGGCACTTGATGACCCCTGATAGGCCCTTGGTCTCTTGGAGATGGCCCCAAGACAGCCCTTGAATCTCTCACCTCTTGTGGCCCAAGTCATTCTTGTTCCCTACCAACATGATGATGGTATCTGCACCTCCTTCTGCCCGAACATCATCTATCCACCTGCTTGTCTGGTAGAAGCTGCTAAGATCTATAGAGAAAAAGTTATGGGGAGGCCAAGATTCTCAGGAGAAGAGTTTCCTCCTAACCCTTTCCCCACTTGCCATCCCAGGGATTCATGAAATCCCAGAGGGCCTACTTGTAATATCATAAACAATCACAGCAGCACTGGAATCCCGAATGTAGCTGGGAATGAGGCTTCGGAAGCGCTCCTGGCCAGCAGTATCCCATAGCTGCAGCCTGACCTACAGAGAACATTTACAGAGTCAGTGCCATATTAACCAAACTCCCAAAAGGTTAACAGCCTCACACAACTAAAGAAAACCAATGTTCATTTGGAGGAACAAAAGGGAAATAATGAAGAAAGGGATGTTACTGCCAGATCTCCAAGTTAATTGTAGAACAGCAATGTTTTTGGTGCTCGTTAACAAAGTCAAAAGGTAGATCAGTGGAACCCACTAGATAAGCCAGACCTAGTGTTTGACAAACCTGAGAACACAAATGACTGGGCTAATGATTCTGTATCCAGCAAGAATGGCTGGGAAAAACTGGAAAGCCATTTGGCAGAAATTAAGTTTAGACTTGCATCTCAATATATACAACAAAAAACTCCAAATGGATACTTGCCCTAAGTATAAAAGGTGACGGCACTTTATAATTAGAGGAAAACAGAAACAGGTATCTCGGACAACTATGACTTGGAGGAGAATTTTTAACCAAGAAAGAGATCAAGGTGATCAAAACAAGCTTGTGTTTGAACAGAATGCAGCTAGAAAGGAAATGGTCATGGGTGGGGAATGTCTCCATCAAACGTCTCTGATCAAAGTTTGATACCCAAGATATATGGGGAATTGCCAAATATATCAAGCTGTCTGAACAGGCTATATTGAAATGCTGTTCGTCAGCCTTAGCAACTGGAAAAATCAGGAGCCTCATGGCATGGAGAGGCAGAAAGCAGAGGGTCTGAGGTTACATATCCTATAATGAAAAGAACACTCCATTAGGGCCAGAACACCTGGTATGCTGTGTGACATTGGCCAAGTTCCTTCCCCTCTTTGGCTCTCAGCTCTTTCATTTGTGAAAGAGTTGGCCTACCAATTAGTCTGTCTCTTAGACTTTTAATCACTTACTGAACGATCCTCCAGGTACATGTTCTTAGACAAGAAATCGATCCCAATAGTTGCCTGAAAGAGGGAGGGAGAGAGATGGAGGGAGGGAGGGAAAGAGAGAGGGAGGGGGGAGGGAGAGAGGGGAGAGGGAGGGGGAGGGAGAGAGAGAGAGAGAGAGAGAGAGAGAGAGAGGAAGGAGAGAGAGAAAGGTGTTGTAACCAGGTGTATCAGGTGACCTCTCCCCCCGAAACACCCCAAAGGGAGGGCCAGATCGCTGCTTAGGTCTGGAGGTCTCTTTCAAATCCCCATGGCTTCCTTGAAGAGGTCGGAGAGGGAAAGGGTCCGCTTCTCCTGAGCAGGCGCTCTCTCACCTGGTAGGCGTTGTCGAAGCTGTCGTAGACTAACTGGGTGATGAGTGAAGTCTTCCCTACTGTGGGCGAGAGGAGCAGTTGGGCTGTATGTGGAGAAAGACGATAACTCTCCCCTCCGCAACTCCCTCACTCTTTGTCCCGATCCCTACCATTTGTTCCACTTCTTCACCCCTTTCGCTCCCTGCCCACTGGATGTCCCAGCCGTCCGGGCCCCCTCCCTGCCCCCTGGATGTCCCAGCAGGCGCTGCCCCCCTCCCTGCCCGTCCTAGCTTCCCCCCACACTCCCCCGCAGCGAACCGCTCTGCTCCCCGAGGAAGACCAGCTTGAACTTGCTAGACTCCGCGCCTAAGTCGCAGAAACTGTCAACGCTAGTGGCCGTGTCGCCGCTGCTCAGGCCTGACTGCATCGCGCCTGGGGACTCCCCTGAAGGCGGGCCCCAGGAGACCCTGGCCTTAATCACACTTTGCTCTCTCCGAAGGTCTGCTGGCGACCCAGACAGACCACAGTTAGGGATGGAATAAATCGTAGGGAGCCCAGCTGGTGGCCTTGGCCACGCCCCCTGCGGGCGCCGGCCACGTGCCAGCCTGGAGGGTGGAGAGGAGCGTGCCAGCCAAACTGTCCGGCTCGAGGGAAGAGTAGAAGGCCATCCCTCCTCCCTCTTCGGCCAAGCCCCTCCACTCTGCAGCCCAGTTTACTCCCCTGTATGGCCTTGAACGGGAAGGCCACAGGTCGCCCTGCCCCTCTCTGGGCCTCACTTTCTCCTTTGGCCCCGAGCCATTAGGCTGCCGAGTCTCCCAGGGCTGAAGGCCCCGAAGTTTTATTGTCCCGGAATTTTTAGGGTGCCATCTCCGAAGCTGGAAAGAACCCAAAAACCCATCTTGCCTAATCCCTCATTTAACAGAGAAATGGGGTCAGTGATTTGGCCAAGGTTTAAAAGACAAGAACCTAAGATCTGAACCCATATCTGCCTCCAAGCCCACCAGACCTTGTCCTGCAGGGTTCTGCCCTCTCCCTCCCATCCCAGTGTGATCTCAAGTTCCTTAGCCTCTTGACCAGCTTGGGTTGGATGGGCTCTAAGGTTTTAGGCACACATGACATCTAGCCTGTGAACCTCCCAGAGGCTCAGTCCCTCTCACCAGCACTGGCTAGGGTGGAGAAATTTGGACTAAATGGTCCCCAAGGGCTCTGCTTCCTCGGACCCCTTTTCATGCATGGACCACCAGATCAAGCCTCTGGAACCGCTAGAGGGGGCCACAGGAGATTCAGGTTCTGAGAGGGAGTCACTTACCAAGGCACACAGATAGGAATTGTTGGAGGTAGGCTTTAAAGGGGAGCTGGCAGACTCCAAGGCCATGGTCCTTGCATTTGTCACACTCCTTATCAGGAGAACTCTAGAATCTGTTAGAAGGGATCTCCAAGGCCCCCAAATGCAAGAATCCCTTTTACAGTGGTCAGCCAGCCTCCCCTTGACTTTCTCCAACAAAGGGAAACCCACTATCTACTGAGACCACCCATTCCACTCTGGGGTGGCTCTCATTGTCAGGAGATTTATCCTGACTTTGAGCCTGAACCTGCTCTTCTAAAACTCCCCCCCCCCCATTTACTCCTTATGGCCTTTCTGGGGTTGCCTACAGAAACATGGAGGAAGGGCTGATTCATTTGACTTTCCTGAGCTTGAGGCAGCTAGCTAGCTAGCTAGGCATACATTCCCCCAATTCTGCCCCCAAACTCTCAGTTCCAAGCTTCACATGGATTTTCTAATGAATGCTACCTTGATTTCCTACTAAAACTCTATTGTCCCCCACTACAGACTTGTCATTCCTTAGTTATCACTAAGGCTCAAGCATCATCATCATCCATTTTGCCAAAACATCCTCAACCAAGTATTTCAATGGAAGGATTCAGCAGATTTGCACAGAGATCAGAGATTGAATGGTAGGCTAGGGCTAGAATGGACCTAACTGATATTCTAGTCCAATCCCTTCATATGGGGAAACTGGTCCAGAGAGCTGAAGGGACTGGGCCTGCTTGGCACTAGATTCACATCTAGACCTCAGACGCATAAAGAAGGTCCTGGATATTCTGTTCAGTACATCTTTGATCATCTTCTGAAGAGATCTGGGGCTCCTAGCCAAGCAGAAGCAGTGGTCCATTCCAGTCTGGCTTCCAGGATATCCATTGGGCCTGAATCCAGTTCCTTCCCCTGTCCACCCACCCCAAATAAGCCCAATTAATGGCTTCATTGTGTCTTTTTTCCTCTTTGACCAGTCAATGATGAAGCCTGAAGGGCAGACCACTGGTGACATGCAGGTACTCCCTGTCCATCTTGCAAGAAGAAACACACACTACCAGGCAGTGTACTTTATTTGGGTCTTGTTCAGTTTCATGGGGCCCAAGGTGCTACCCCAGGGTCAGGTTCAACAGGACTACTCAGTTGTCCTCAGCCCCTGAGGCAGAGGCTGTGGCCTCTTCCTCAGTCTCATCTGCTCCCTGGAGCTTTGGCCACTGCTTTGAAAAGTCTTCAATGACAAAATCTTCACTTCTAGAGCAGCCACAAAAGGATGAGGGAGAAGGGAGGATCCACATCTACACTGAAGCCTTTCCCTCTTATTTCCCAGCCTGGACCCCTCCCTTCCCTTCCTCTTCCCTTTCCCTCTTCTGTCCTCTAACTATCTAGATTGCCCATGCATTGACCCCTCCTCGGAGAGACCCCTGTCCTCCTCTTCCTATCTCTCCTGTGCCCCCACCCCCAGGTCCAAGTCCCCTCAGAGGCAGAGTGAAGCAGGCAAATGGCAGAAAACCACATGGAAGGTGCTGCTCTGGGTAGGGCCTCTAGCATTTAAAGACCTTTCCAACATTATCAATTTGAAAGGAATCTCCTCCATAAAACATTTGAACTGTCCTTCAAGACAGAGAAGGGGACTGAGGGAATTTCTAGAGACCAGCCCCTTCCACCCCCTTGACCCTTGGTACCTGGTGACATCTGCAGCCCAGGGGAGAGCACAGGATTGAAGTTATGGGGTCCCAGAGCTAGAACTCAGAGGTGCTTCAGCTAGGTCAGCTCCCTCATTTGACAGGGGAGCTAACTGAGGAGGGTTAGGGAGCTTCTATTCCCTGGGAAAGGGGACTGTGACTTGCCCAAGGTCAATACAAGTAGTAAACATGAACCCAAGTAATTGCACTCTGGAGCTAGAGCTTTCTTGAGAGGTCATTTCCATTTGATAGAGGAGGAAAGCAAGGCACAGAGATGACAAGGGCTGTGCCCAAGGTCACCCAGGAAGTAAGTAATGGAGTCAGGATTTGAACCTGGGGCCTCTGACTCCAAGATTCCAGGTGGCCAAGTCCTGAGAAGGGGAAGCTCAACAGCATCCAGTCCTTCCAACATATTACCCAGAGCCTCTCAAAGTCCCTTCTGCCCCACTTCCAACCCCCAGTACTAAGCTGCTCTCTGTCAGGGCAACCTAATTCTCTGCTGCGAGCCAGAAGTGTTTCTGCCAGGCTCCCCAGGGCCACTCACCAGAAGATGGCTTGGGATGCATCAGGCTCAAAGGAAGCATCACGCTCATGTCACTGCCAAGAAGCCGCCAATCTAGTCACTGACCTTCTTAGCCCCACCATCCCCAAGCCTGACCCCTCAGGTGATCCCCGACTTGCTTCTCTCACCCTTGCATTCCCAGGCAGATCTTCTGCCTTCTCACCTGGATGTCAGATCTCCTAGGATGCTGGGGACAGAAGGATTCCCAGTGTTAGTAGCTAGGCAAAGAAAAGAGGTACCTTCCCTTCTTGGAGGGAGGAGGTTTAGAATAGCTCCCTCCCATGAGACCTTCCCATTGGGAAAGGGAAAGGTATTTGTACACTGAGCAGACTGGCATAACTATGTGTGTGTGTGTGTGTGTGTGTGTGTGTGTGTGTGTGTGTGTGTGTGTGTCTGTGGTGAAGATGGGTGGAGGGCTTGCCTTGGGAGGGAATGGGAAGAAAGGCCCCCAAATAAACAGGACCCACAAGGGCAAGAGGCAGTAGTATGAGGGCCCTGTTCTCTGCTTCCCCTGCCTCCACTGGGACCTTCACTCACCCTCCACGAGATGCCACTATGCTGATCCTGACTTGGTAGGACACTAGGATCCCTAGAGCCTCTTTGTCTGTGCCAGGCTGAAGGCTGAGAAGAAATGTAATCATATTGGTCACCAAATCCTGTTGTTTGTTACTTTAAATTGTCTCTGGGCATTGTGCTTGTTATTGTCCCCCTCCAGGTCTTTATAACCTAGAAAGGCCCTCACTGACCTCAGTCTAACATCACATAAGCAGTAAATGTGTCATGAGCAGGATCTGAATACAAGTCCCCTTGAATATAGAGTCATGGTGTTTTCCAGCACACTAGGAGTCCTCTTTCAACATGTCCCTCCTAGGCCCAAGTCCAAGTTCCTCCACCTGGCATTCAAGGCCCTCCCCAGTCTAGCCCCATAGTCTGATTAGAAAGGCAGAGTTGGAAGAATTGAGAATACAGCCAGGCCTGCTCCCTCAGTTTACAGAAGTCCAGAGAGGGCCAGGGACCTGCCAAAGGGAAAACAGCTACTTGAGTAGCACAGCTGGAGTGGCAATTTGGAAAGGCCCAACTCTGCTGCTTAACTATTCCTCAACTTGCCTGAGAAATGGGAGCATTCCAATCTAGCTCTCCAGCTAGACAATCAACATCCTGAGGGCAGAACTTCATTGCATTCCTTTATCTACTAGCACAGGACAGAGCCCTTAGTAGCTACTGAAGAAATCCTTGTTGACTGAAGGAGGAGAAAGCTGTGTGACCTTAGGTAACTAACTTTCCCTCTCTGGGTCTCAATTTCATTATCTGTAAAATGACAGCATTGACCTAGAAGTTCTCTGAGGTCTCTTCTACCTCAAGGCCTCAGATTCTCAGATCCTTTGACTTCTGACCTTCTAGAATATTCCCATTCAGCTAAGCAAATGCTTCTTTCTTGCCTACAAAAGCAAGGTCTTTTCCTGAGCCTCCAGATTCTCCAATTGCCTGAATCGCTGACTGGGTGGACTCAGGATGAAAGGAAAGATGGGGGGGGGTCATCCCTTGGGTGTCGAAGTCGGAGGACTAGGGCACTCTGTGCCAGCTCAGCTTGAACCCTTCCAGTGGCTGGTGATACCTGTGTTCAGGGTACTTCTGTCCACTCTGCTATTACCTTGCTTTTCATTGGCTTTCTCTCCTTTTGTCCTCCTCCTCCCCCCATCCTTCTTTCCTCTTCTACCTTTCCACTCTATGTCCTCCTCTTCCCTGGTGCCCTTTGATGGTGCCCCTTGGGGGGTTGCACAGGCTGCTATGCCCGCCATGGCTCTGGACCATTTGGGTCTGAGGCCTTGGGCTCTGTGTGTGTGAGAGTGGCTCACTGGGTATCAGTTTTGAAGAGGAGGGCCAGAGATGGGGAGGGAGCAGGGCCATCCTCACATGGTACTAGAGGCCAGATTGGTGTCTTCATGCTTCAGTTTGCCATCTAAGGCCAGCCCCTGTTTCTGGCGGTTGGCAGCCAGGCTTGGAGTTGCTGTGAAACTCTTGGAGAAGGTGGAATGGGCAGCCACGGTCTCTCTGTTGGATAAGGGCAAACAAGGATCAGCTGAGCAGAGTCTAGTTCGGGTCATGGACTCTCTGGCCAAGTCACTTTTCCTTTCTGGGTCTCAGTTTGCTTTTCTGTAACCTTGCTGTGAAAGCCTGCCTGCACGATTGCTGGGAATGCTATAGCACTTTAAAGGTCCTCAAGTGCCATTTTCACAAGGGCCTTCAGGTAGGGGGTGTGAGCATCAGCTGCCCACTTTGTTGTTCGATCGTTTCACTCACTCGTGTCGGACTCCTTGTGATCTCATTTGGGGTTTCCTCAGCAAAGATACTGGAGTGTTTGTCATTTCTTTCTCTAGCCCATTTTACAGATAAGGAAATTGAGGCAACCAGAATGAAGTGACTTGTTCAGGGTCACACAGCTGGTCAGTGTCTGAGGCCAGATTTGGATTCTGGAAGAGGAGTCTTCCTGATTCCAGGCCCAGGGTTCTATCCACTTCAACACCTAGCTTCCCAGACCCACTTTACATATGAGGAAACTGAGCCTCAGAGAGGGTCAGTGACTTGCCCAAGGTCACCCAGTCAGCCTGTGGCAGATTTTTCTTGACTCCAAGTTCATTCATCTTCTCCTTAAATTGAATATTCTCCTTCCCCAATATAAATGGAAGATCCTATTATAATCTTGCATGATTCCAGAAGTCTCCTGTGTAATCTGGACAGTTATCAAATCTGAGTTTGGGGGGGCAGTGAGCCCAAGGAAAGAGGGGAGATCGTTTTCGACTTCACTGGACCCCCCCTTGGCTTTCTTCCCCCAACCACTCGCCCTAACCTACAGCCCTTTGCTGACCCCTCCCCTCTGCCCTCCCCTGACATTGGTCCTCAGTAGAGTTTCTCACCCAAACTCTGCAGTAAACACAGTCTTGGTGTACTTGTCGCCAGAATACAGGACAACGTGAACAATTTGGTCCACTGCATGTCACCACCATGGCCAGGAAGAGAACATAACGATAAAAACAATGCCCCTGCCCCCTGCACCAGCACCCTGCCCAAGGATACCCATGAGCAGGAGTCCTGGGCAAAGCTCACCTGACACCTTGATTTTCTTAATGAGCTTGCTGGTGCCATTGTGGATGGCAACGTGGATGGGGATGGGGTCCCCGTGGTAGTGAACCTGCAGTGGGGACATGGTGCAGTACATTACCAGGCAGGTGGGGAAGACCAGCCCCAATCCCATCTCCATGCTCCCAGCACCCTCTGGGCCACCGACCTCCTTGTCCATCCAAGCTTCTAGCTTTAGGGGGTGGTCAGACAGAAGGAAGTACCGGGTACGCTCAGCACGGGGCACGGGGCCTAGGTCCAGGGGGGCAAATTGCACCTTTCGAATGATCAGACTCACAGAGTTCCTTGGGGGAGAGTGAATTCTGTCAGTGAGACACTTGCCCCTGCCCCCTGCCAACCTGTCCCTTTTTCTTCTCTCTCTGTGTCCAAACAGGGATACTCTGACAGTTTAATTCTCTTATAATATGCCTCCCAGTCTAGACCTCCAGAGGGAAGAAGGAGAGTCAGACGAGAAGGAGGACCAAGGCTGTAGTGGCAGGGGAAGCCTTGGGCTAGAGCAGGTAGACCTGTTTCCTGACTGTGTATTGGGGGGGGGGGGTGGAAAGGGAAAGGAGCCAGTGAGATGCCATTTACTGCCTGTGTGGCCTTGGGCAAATGCTGTCCCCTCCCTGGGCCTCAGTTTATTCCTCTGTAAAAGGCAGGGGATTGGCCTAGATGACCTTGAAGGATCCTTCCAGCTCCAAGTCTTAGGTCCTCTAAGCCAGTACCTCTTGTGGATTTTCTGCTCTAAATTCTCAGCATAGAAACTTTTCACTTCATAGTCCACTCCACAGGCCTGCAGGGGGTGAAGAAGGAGACCAAAGACATTGACCCCAGGTGTGAGACTCTCTCCTTTTATGGATAACAGGGCCAATGGACCCTCAACTGGCCTCAAGGCCAATAGTCTTGACCCTCAACTTCCTTGGGTTGGTTCGCCCCCCCACAGCTCCCTGCATAGGTCTCTCCCACTTTCACACTGGCTTGTTCTCCCAGGAAAGCACAGTCTCACCTTTCCAGTATCCTCAGGCCCAGGCTGCAGGGTCACTGAACAGGGCAGATTGGTGGGCAGCTGTCAGAGGGAGGAGGATGTCAGAAGGAAGTCAGCAAATAGGAAGGCCAGGGCCTTTCTTCTACTTCTACTCTCTGTGCCCCTCCTTTCCCACCCCAGTCTGCTAGCTTTGCCCTCTTTGGGGGAAAACTCAGTGCCCCCCATGCCCAGTCCTGGCCACCAGGGCTTGGGGCTCACCTGGAAGGTGAAGGGATGGGCATTGTCACCGAGCTTGTGCAGCAAGCATTCTTGGAGGTTTGTGAGGGGCAATGGGACTTGGGTGGGCTCTTTGGGGAAAACTTGCAGGTCCTGCACGTAGAGGTCTTTGCGGAATGTTAGACCAATCACATCCAGATCATCACGGCCATAGCGGAAGGCACAAGTCAGCACCACAAACACTGTGGAAATGAGGAGGAACTACCATGGAGGGCTGAGGGGTGGGGTGGGCCAGAAGGACAGCAAGGTGGCCCTGAGCAGGCCCCTGAGGGCTTGGCCCAGAATAAGCCTGTGTCCAGGGAGACAAGTAGCCTGAAAGCCCCATGGATGCAATGCAAAGGCAGCGTGGCTGAGGGTTGGATTTGGAGGCAGAACAAAATTGGTTCATGTCCTATTTCTTAGTCACCTAAGATCTTAGGGCTTCAGGTAACTCTTTTTGACTCTATAGATAAGTGGGTTGGGATCTGTGCTGGTAGAGGGAGTTTCCAAAACAACCAAATCACAAGTCCTTGGTGTGCCAGAGTAATACGAAATCGGTCCTATAGGGAGCTGCTTAGGCCTCGTCCTGCTAGGCTGTAAGCTCCTTGAAGACAGGAAGAAGGGCTTTTTCTCTTTGTGGTTTCAGCACCTAGGACAGTGCTCGACACTTAATTCAGTGTGGACCGCGTGCTTATCAAATGACTGACTTAGAGATAAGACTAGAGATTGTGTAGTCCTAGACTTTCATTTAAGAAGAGGAAACAGGTCCAGAGGGGGGAGGAGACTAACAGAATTGTAATAGGAAAGGAAGAAAGACAAGAGGGCAGGAGACAGAGGGAGCCTCAATAGACTGGGAGGGAGGAGTAGGTGACCTGCCTGGAGTCAGGAGGACCTGAATTCAAATATGACTCCAGACACTTCCTAGCTGTGTGACTCTGGGCAAGTCACTTCACCCCGTTTGCCCCAGTTTTCCTATCTGTAAAATGAGCTGGAGAAGGAAGTGGCAAGCCACTCCAGTATCTTTGCCAAGAAAACCCCAAATGGGGTCACCAAGAGTCAGATGCAACAAAGATGAATGTTAGCGTGCACAGCAACTCATGAGTTATTTTCCAAATCAGTTCCAGTTGGCTCTTAGGAGGGTTAAGATAGGAACTAAAAACAACCTTCCCTTCTGCCCCCCCCCCCAACCCCACAGGAAAAGCCCCTAATTGCAATTCTTCATACTGAGCTCTCTGAGTCCTTAAGGGGCTTCCTCATATGTAAGTAGAGTGACCCGGATGAGGGGTCTTTGAGGCCTTTCTTATCTTAATTCTTTGATTACTCTGGGACTTGG
>JAQQSW010002519.1:0-14938 GCA_028646575.1 Pseudocheirus occidentalis
GCCCTCCACCCTGTTCTAGGAGGGACCCCCATGACACAGGAAGGTTGTACCCTTGTACCCTTGCACCATATTCCCAAATTAGCACTGAGCTCTAGATCAGACCAATGGCTGATTTTTTGCTTCTGTGGTCATGTTTCTGCTAGCTCCCCTCCCTGATTGTGGTTTTGTGGTTTTGGCCTATATAATCAAGTTTGTAAATCCCAAAGATCACTACTCATTTGAGTCGCTCTTAATTAATAAATTCACACCTAAATTTATCTTGAACCCAGGTCTCCGCTTGCTCTTATTCTCTGCACAACAAAACCATCACCTAAGAACCAACCTACTTATAAGGAGATTCTCCATACCAACCTGGGTGGAGTGATCCTCAGCAGATAGTCTCTGTCACCAGAAATTTTCCTCAGTCCTTTCCACTTTGATAGAATCTGCCAGAGTCTGTACTCCACTGAGCTGGGCCTTCAAGAACCTAGGGTCACCTCACCACACACCACACCACACTACACCACACCACACCACACCACACCACACCACACCACACCACACCACACCACAATGAAACATCAGAGTGTGACTTGTGCAAAGGCATAACTACTCAAAAATTCCTGCCTCCAGAGGAATGTTCAAATCCTAATATCCTGTACAAAAGCAAGGTTGGTTAAGGGGAAGATAAGAGGGTGGCATCCCCATTGGTCTAATGTTGGAAAAGAGAGTCTTATTCAAGTTTTGTGGGACCAGATGGGCTCTAGGTTTCCTCACAACTCTGAGATTCTGTATAATGTATCTGATTTTGGTTCTAGTGCAAGCATTTTATCATCCCCTTTCAACATTTTACGTAACTAAAACCTGATGCAAGGTCAGTCTTCAGAGAAGTAGAAATGATCTGTGTGGGAGAGGAGAGTGTTATGAAACATGCTCTAGGGCAACTATCAAGTTGGTTTCATCATTTGGTAAACCCGCCTTCACCAAGGGATTATGACTTATTGTTGTTTTCTCCAAATAACAATAGATTATATTAATATAATGATTTTAGACTTACAAAGCATTTTGTATTGATTATCTCATCTGGGTCTAAAACAGTCCTATGAAATTGTTAGTGTGAATATTATGGCCCCATTTTATGTAAGAGGAAGTTCAAGTTCAGAGTAGTTAAATGACTTGCCCAAGGTCAAGTGAGTCAGATCTAGTCTTCAAACCCAGATCTTCTTGTTTTCTCTTGATGGCACCCTTCTCTCACATCACTTCCCTCAGGGTCACAGCTCTTCCCACGAACCTCTCCTATAGTGTCTTTCTTCATGAAAGTAAAAAAAACCAATTCTGTGGACATTCACTCATATCTCTATATCTAGGTTTCCTCAAATCAATGCTGCCACCAACTCAATTAAAATAATAATTTTTTAAAAAGGTGACCCTCTCCTCCTGCGTAGGAGCACGCATGTGCATGTGAAGTCCTGACCTTTCCCGGCGAGCCATGACTTCTTTCAGCCTTTAAATCGGAGGCAAAAAGCACAGGCAGCTGTGGCGAGCTGAGCTGCTTTTTGGACAGTCATATCATAAGCTGTGGTACCTCTAATTGTAGGAATTTTGCGCTTAGTGACCCAGAGCCCTCACGGCAGAGTACAGAATGTGACAAAACGTCTGGAATCTCTCACCTCAACTGATTGGATTCGTCATAAATTTACCAGGTCAAGCATTCCAGATGAAGTGTTTCGGCCTACACCTACAGCTCATAAAAAATATGGTGGGGACCCTCAACATCCTCATAAATTACACATTGTCACTAGAATTAAAAGTGTGCAAAGAAGACCATATTGGGAAAAGGAAGCCATAAAACTCCTTGGACTTGAAAAAGCAAATACTCCACAAGTGCATAAGAATATCCCCTCGGTGAATGCAAAAAGGTGACCTTATTTGGACCACAAACTCTGTATTCCAGCCTTTCCCTCTGACCTAGTTCTACTGTTTTCCTCACCACAGACTAAACAATTCAGCACACATAATCTCTCTTTGATATTTTCTTGCTTAAATTTTCTAATTTATTTTCCTGTAAATTATCTTAATAGGTAATTTATTTATTTAACATTTCTCAGGATAGTCTGCATTCCCCCTCTCCCATTCTGTATTGCTTCTGATGCTATGGCTATTTCATTTGCTCTGTAATATTTACTTATTTTATCAATACTCTTTTTTACTGTTCTCATTTTCATTTGGGTAAACTTAAATCATGGTTTGTGGATTTTGGGGAAGCAGTTTTTCTTCTCGGTATTTCTAGAGTTATTTGTTATTGAGGGGAATCTGAGAAGACTGGTCCTCCTGGAACCTTTTACCTTGACACTTCTTTATCAATCAATATTTTTCTCATCCTAGACATACTGAAAATAGCTTTCATATTCTTTTTCTTCATTATTCTCCTGTCCCCAAAGTCACCATTGAGAGTTTTGAATCTTTATTCCTAGATTAGTCTCTCATCCTGGACCTTACTCTCATTGGACATTTATAGACACTCCCCTCTAGGACTATTGGCTCTACTGACCATCAAATTTAGCAGCTGTGTATCAAAATATCGCAATTCCTATTCATACGGTCAAGCTGAGTCCCCATGAGGTAGCTACATTTCTTTTCAACATTCTACGGATACTGCTAAGGGCAGTAGTAGTTCTAATGGTATCATTTTGAGCCCCCCCCCCCAATACCCAGCATGTTCTCTTTAATATTAATCATTCAGTGCAGTTAATATCTGCTCAATATAATTGATGATTAGTGTCCCACTACCATTTAACCTATTAGCATCCATTAACTTTTACAAAGAGATATTTACTAAGAAGATATAGGAAGAACAGCAGTCATAAGATATTTATTCTCCCAACACCAGGGGCATACTTTCCCCTCTACTAACTTTTGTCCCAGGAAGACTGGGTCAAGACTTAAAGTGGTTGCTATATATTTACTTCACCAAGTGTTCTTTTGAATATAGTGTAACCAATGGACATGATCTGTCTCTTGCTTGCAAGAACCAGTGTTTTGGCATCAATCCACTGGTGGGATGGATAAAGAAGATTGTGAGGGTGCCCTGGGTTTGACTGCTGGTAAATTTTAGTATGGACTCTAATTCCTGGACCTCTGGTGCTTTTTCTGTCATAAGATATTCATAAGATTATAGCCTTATTCTTCACATAAGAACAGGAAATAATAGACACACCATGCTCATGGCTTCATGGCTCCTGGGTGAGAGAGGGCACTTGGCCCTTCCCTGACCCAGAGGTTCATAGTGAATGAACTTGAATGAACATAGGGAGAGGAAGATTGATTTGGGTCCCTAGTACTGTTTAACATATATTCAGTACCAATTCTGGAGCCAATCAAAAGACTTTCTTCATTGCCTTAAGCAGACAGGAAACAGTTATTGAATACCTGTACGTGCTCTGAAGTGGAAGGAAAGGGAAAAGGAATAAGCATTTACATGGCACCTACTTTGTGCCTGGCACTATGCTAAGTGCTTTATATGATCTCATTTGACCCTTACCAAACCATGTGAGGTAGGTATGTAACAGTAATCAATTTAGCAGATATTTAGCCCTTAGTAACTTAGGGCTAAGTATGGAAAGTGTGAGCTCTGTCTCCTGTTGAGAGGGTGTGAAGTCCCCTGTTGCTGACATGGCAGGAGGGGGTTGGCTGAGACAGAAGGCCAGTATGTGTATACAAGAAGAATTCCAGAGAGAGAGAATCAGAATTGGAACTCTTCTTTCTGGTGGCTTCTGTTGGAGGAAGCAGGATTGTCCCAGCATCTGGAAGCTGGGGTGCTGGACTGAAGAACTGAGTTGGAGTTTTTGAGAAAGGGAGAGAGAGAGAGAGAGAGAGAGAGAGAGAGAGAGAGAGAGAGAGAGAGAGAGAGAGCTTTTCTTCCAGCATCTGGAAGCTGACAGAAAACTGAGTTGGAGTTTTCCTGAGACCAGAATCTGGTGAAGGCCTCCTGGAAGGCTTCCTGGAAGGCTGAGAGGGCTGGCCTGGAAGGCTGAGATTTCTCATTGTAACACCATGCACAAGCAGATTCCCAAAAGAATGCTACTGTAAACAGCTTTTAAGGTTTGGATTACACAGTATAGTGAACACTCCATTTGTTCCATTACAAATCAAGGCAAACATTCACAATATATCACAATATAATATTCACAACATTACATCTTATCACAGAAAATCACAATATAGTGTTCACAACAGCTTAACATTAGAATGGCCACACAGTTTTCATTACAGTGGCCACAATATTTAGAACAAAGGAACAAAAGAATAATCATCTGGTTTCCCTAAAGGGGAAACCCTCCTTACTTAATCACTCAATCAATTCACAATACAATAATCAATACTTAATCATTCAATCAATTCACAATACAATAATCAATCTTCCACTTATGAGGCAATCATACATTAACTTAATCAGTTACTTATCTAACAATAGGTCACTAGATACAATCATTAGAAAACCACACAAACCCTCCACCCCTTGGTATCCAGCAAACCTCAATTTCATCAAAGGGGAGGCCTTTTCTTCATCTTGACTTGGAATGGTCTCTCAGATTCCCTGGATACCCTTCCATGGTCCCAGCTACTCCCTGAATCCACCAAACAGTCACCTGGATTCAGGGGCAGACAGCTCCCAGGTTCTCCTCCAGTCCTCAGAGGTAGGTAGCTCCCAGGTCCTAGTCCAGTTCTCTGGGCAGTCCCTGGCACACTCTGAAGTGCACAGGGCCCAGCACATCTCAGATCCTTTACTACTTCTGTTGCTGGGAACTCAAGGATCAGCCAGGCCACAAACCAATAAAAGCTTATCCTGGTCATGCTTCTTCAGTCCTCCAGCAGTTCAGCTAGCCTTAGGACCCAGGAAAAATCTTGGCCTTTCAGACAAGCCCTCTCAGCCTTCCAGGAAGCCTTCTAGGTGGCCTTCACCAGATTCTGGTCTCAGGAAAAGTCCAACTCAGTTTTCAGTCAGCTTCCAGAAGCTAGGAGAGAAGTGCTCTCTCTCTCTCTCTCTCTCTCTCTCTCTCTCTCTCTCTCTCTCTCTCTCTCTCTCTCTTTCTCTCTCTCTCTCTCTCTTTCTCTCTCTCTCAAGAAAACTCCAACTCAGTTCTTCAGTCCAGCAAGCAGCCCAGCTCCCAGATGCTGAGACAATCTTGCTTCCTCCAACAGGAGCCACCAAGAGGAAGATTCCCAATTCTGATTCTCTGTCTCTGGAATTCTTCTTATATACACACACTGGCCTTCTGTCTCAGCCAACCCCCTCCTGCCATCAGCAACAGGGGACTTCAGACCCTCTCAACAGGAGACAGAGCTCACACCTTCCATACTTAGCCCTAAGTTACTAAGGGCAAAGTATCTGCTAAATTGATTACTATTATAAGGTATTAGTAAATGTCTGAAACTAGTTTTGAACTTACGTCTTCCTGTTCCCAGGTCCAGCTCTCCACTGTATCACTGAGTTGCCTCTAAAATAATAATAGCACTTATATAGTGCCTACTATGTGCTAGGCACTGGTTGGTTGGTTCATTCTTGAAGAGCACCAAAATGATATCATTATGCTAGAGTCAAATTTCAATGTGTCCAACTGTGGCTAATCAAACCAATATGAGCTTGGAATCCTCTACCACAGGTTGGGCACAAATAATCTATGTGAGCATTTGAGGTAGATGCTCTAAATTTCCACATCCTGTGTTTCCTTTGAGCTGTTTTAATTCTGTTTTGCTCATAGAGCACAGCAACTTCTCTGATGTGGGCACTGTGCCATTGTTTCCCATATCTCACAATCCATTCCAAAGTTCTTAAGAGAGACCTTGAGAGTGTCCTTGTATTACTTTATCTGACACCATGTGAGAGCCTGCCCTGTGTGAGTTCTCCATAAAATAGTCTTTTTGGCAAGCGTACATTTTGCATTGAAACAACGTGGTTAGCCATTGGATTTGTGCTCAGTTTGAATGCTTGGCAGCTTAGTTCAAGTAAGGATCTCAGTGTCTGGTACATTATCTTGCCAGATGATCTTCAGAATCTTCTTAATATGATCCAAATGGAAGCGATTCAGTTTCCTGGCATGGTGCTGGTATACTGTCCAGGTTTCACCTTCAGTTTAGCACATATACTATGCCCCTCTGCGCACTGCTAAGCATTTTACAAATACTATCTCATTTTATCCTTATGTTTGGGATGAAAAAAAACCTAATCCAAAATTTAATTAAAAAACAAACAAACACAGAGATCTCTTGGGATAAGAACAAGAATTTATTCTCCTTCCTGGGAGAAGAGGGCGGTCTGCCCCATGACTGATTATGAGAAAGAAGAACACCATGTGGTGAACAAAGTTTTTAAACCCTAACACAGCATGGTCATATTTCCCCCATCGTCTCTCACTCCCATTGGTTGGGGGAGTGAGCTTGGGCTGTCCCTGACTCCCACTGCTGGGGAGGAGGGGTCCACAGAGGCAGGAAAACAGACAAAGGACTGAAGGTGGGGGTGGTAGCACTCCCAAAAGAGGAGGAAGAGGGAAGTTAACAATCCAAAACTGTCTGAGAAGTTCTCATTCTCCCAGACGCTTACAACAAGCCTCAGAGATAGGTTCTATTATTTTTCCCATTTTGTAGTGGAAACAGAGATAAACAAGAGGGCAAGTGACTTGCTCAAGGTTATCCAGCTAGGAAGTAAAGAGTCAAGTACCTTTATTCTGAGTCATCTGCCACTTCTAGAAGCAGATTCATCAAGTTGCCCCAGGTTTGCGTCCTCATTGGCCAGTTCAAGGTAACTTGCAATTCACATTTTTTTTCTTTTTCTTTTTTCCGGCAGGGACTTTTTAGGTCCCTTTAAGTTCTAAAGTTCTACAGAGGAGGTTAACAACCAATGTCCTTTGGCAACATGCTACCTTCATTTTCCTTTTGTTGTTTTTTTCTTTGTAGGCTGAAAAATTCTTCTGGCAGAATTCCCCAGCTCTGAAGAAACTTCGTTTAAGCTCCACCCTAGGGCGACTTGGAAGGAAGATTCCTCCTACTTTATCTGACTAAGCTCTAATCTCTCTTTTCCAGGCTCCAGCATTCCTAACTGGAATGTCTGTTAATTTTAAAGAACTGAGTAAGCCTGACAGTTTCAAAGACCTTAAAGATTTTGAAATTTAGTTATTATGAAAAGGAGTGAAATAAACTTCTAGGCTAGAGAGGAGAACTTGGTTTATTTGCTTTCAGCCAATCATTTGGATGAATCAGGTACTTAAGAGGTGAAAAGAAGGAAACAACTCTGTAGGCTAAAACATCCCCAGTTCTGCAGGGGTAATGAGGCAGCTGTTTGCCAGCCAGAAAATAACAATAGAGAGGTCTACTGTCTTCCTACTGCATATATCTAAGATATAATAGAGAACCTCCCAAGATTTATCAAATGGCTGTTGCAAACTTCTGGTTATTCATGTACCCACAAATGATACTGCCAGAAGGAATCTAGGAAACATTGCTCCAGAGTATGAGGTCTTTGCCAAAAGAGTGAAGATTTTAGGAGCGTATGTGTTTACATCATTATTGCCCACTGAAGGTAAGAGATTGAGAAGAGACAGGGAGATGTGGAAAGTGATTAAGTAGATGGTATCTGAGAATGAGATTTAGATTTCTGGAAAATGTGAGTATGTGAAAATAGTAGTATAGTAATGTGAACATAATATAGTATATAATATATAATAATAGTAACGTGAAAACTGTGAGTATGACAGATACCTGGCCAGGAATGGAGTGCATAGAACATGGCACCAGCAAGAATATACTAGGGTCTTGCAAGTCTTAGCAAAATGTTTTCAACTGAATAGAAAGGCAGAGGGAGAAAAAGAAAACACATGTATATCTAATTAACTAGACATGCTAGAGAGGAGCTACACTTAGATCCATGGTTAGCAGTTCTACTGTTTTTAGACAACAAAGGTGTCCTCAGATCAACTTTGTTATGTATAATGTGAAAATAATAAAGAAGCAACAAGACAAATTCAGCTGAGGGGGGGGAAAGTTTATATCATGATTCATACATACATAGATGGATGCTCTTGATGGGGTGCTTGGGTGCCTATGTTTGTAACATCCAGTTGTAACTTCAATTTGTAAAGTCACATTTGTGTTTGGGTACCTATGTTTGTAATATCAGCTTGTGAAATCAAGTTGTAAAATCATACTTCCTCCAGCCTAAAAGCATTAACTCTGCCTCTTTGCTAGGCCGGCACTCTGCCTAGCTACAATTCAAGTGATACCTATGAATCCTTCACTAAACCATCTAAACAATCACTTTAGCTTAGAGAAATGTATAGCTCCCCTGTTCTAAGGGCCAGCTCCACTATGAATCCTTCAATGCACTATCAGTAAGCTAACTCTTCTCCAATTAGGCACATCCTGAATCTCTAATTAGTCTAGCTTCCCAACATCCATCTTGTCAAACAGGACATTGTTCTGTCAGTTCTGACCGTTAGGTGACTCAGTGACATTTCAAGCCTAAAAAACACACCTCCATGCAGCCCCTTATCCTTAAACCACCCCCTCCGCTGTAGGCTTTCTTCCAGTGAATTATGGGCAATACGCCTGCCCAGTAGATATGAAAAGTGCATGTCCCTTTAAGCACTGACCAGTCCTTAACTCCTCCCTAATCCCACCCTTACTCACCTAGTTAGCATAATTGATGCCTGATTTATGATTTTATGGCTTTATAATCTATACCCCTGAGTCCTCTAAATTTGCAGGTTCCCTAAGGCCTCCTGCCCACCGTAAAGCATAACAATAAACTTTTACAATCCTGACTTACAAGACTGCTTGAGTCTTAAGAATTCTTTCCAGACTAGAGCTCCCCAGGGATTCTTTGGGGTCCCTTAAACACACAGCTTTTCTTACCCTCATCATGCAGGTGAGCTGGGTGCTTCTTATTTTAGCTTATTATTGTTGTTAATTAGATACTGAACTCCTAGTTAATAACTAGGCATTTTTACACTGCTAAAGAAGTACATGTATGACTTTTTTGTGGCATCTTGATTTTCTGTGTTCTAGGTCAAAGCATCTGGTTACTCTGACTAGAGAAGAAGGTAGGCAACAATATAGGAAGAATAGCAGTAAAGACATTCAGAAATTCACAGGAGACCACATTCAAGAAGTGCACCAGTGATAAAGCTGATCTCTGACAAGTCCATACACAAATTCACAAAAAATGTAGAAGAAGCCATTTAGAGCTAGCTAGGTGGCACAGTAGATAGTAGACCTGGAAACGAGAAGAACCAAGTTCAAATCCAACCTCATTCTCTTACTAGCTGTGTGACCCTGGGCAAGTCACTTAGCTTCTATCTGCCTCAGTCTCCTCAAATGTAAATGAGGATAATAATAGCACCTATCTTAGAGAGTTACTATAAGGATAAAATGAAATAATATTTTGAAGCTCTTAGTACAGTGCCCAGCCCAAAGCAGATATGTAATAAATGCTTATTTCTTTCCCTTTCTATTTATCTCTAAATAGATTTATTTAGGGACTATGCTTCTTCACCCCAGTCATATCTTTGCTCTGCCACATACATGTCGTGTACCTCCATATTCCTGTCCCCAATTTCCAACAAAGTAATCACATTAACACTATTTCTTCTGGGAAATGTGCATCAATCAATTGCCCTATTGTTCCACTCACACTCCTCATTCCAAAACACCTCTTTCTAACCAATTATTGTTTGAGTTGTTTTTTAGTCCTTTTTTGTGAGTCCATTTGGGATTTTCTTGGCAAAGATACTAGAGTGATTTGCCATTTCCTTCTCCAGTTCATTTTATAGATGAGGAACTGAGGCAAACAGGAGTGACTTGCCCAAGGTCACACACCTAGTAAGTGGCTGAGGCCAGATTTGAACCCAGTAAGATAAGTCTTCCTGACTTGACTCTAGGTTGGGCACTTTATCCAGTGCATCACCTAGCTGCCTTCCATAGCCACTGCTCCCCCTATATGTGCTGTTTCCTTCCATTAGAATGGAAGTTCCTTGGGGGTGGGGACTAATTTTCATATTACTATTACCAACACTTAAAACAGTGCCTGGAACAAAGTTAAGTGTAAGTTTGAAGTTTCTTTTTACCTCCACCTTCTAGAGTCCCTTTCTTCCTTCAAGATGCAGAATATGTACTATCTTGAAGCCTTTTCTCTTCTCCCAAACTGCTAATTCCCTCCCCTCTAAACTACCTTATAATTAATTGGTTTGCATTTATTTGTATTTATTTAAGTTATACTTATTCTGCATATACTTAAATATGTACTTGTCGTCTTCCCTATTATGGTGTTAGTTCCTATTGAGTAGGGATCTTTTCATTCATTATATTTGTATCTCCACTGCCTGGCATAGTGCTTGGCACATAGTAGCTAGTTAACAAATAATTGATTGAAAACAAATGATTCAAATTAATTAATAAGTTCCAGAGATCCTAACACAAGAAAGACAATTTGACCTAATGGGTATTGTTGAGAATTTCTGGGATGAGACCTATTCATCTCTGGAATGGGTGGAAGGAAGCTCTTATAAGGATAGATCTTATTCAAAAGAAAGAAGATAGATTTTTAAAAGGGAGAAGGGGATGCTATGTATTAGGAAGTTATATTCATATATGGAAATCAAGGAACAAGATCAGGGAAGAAACATGAAGAGCATTTGATTGAAAATCAATGGAGAGAAAAACTGAAATGATTTTGTCATCAGATTATACTACACATCATCTTGACAGAATGAAGAAGCAGACAAGGCATTCTGGAAAAAGATCACAAATAGTGATGAGGTACTTCAATTATCTAGGAGTCTGATGGAGTTGCCTTCTGGCCAAAAAAGGGAAGCAAAGTCTGGGGTACTCACTCTCTCCCACTAAAAGGGCACTGTGTTCTGGACACATATGTACCCTTGAGGAAATGCTCTTTTTCTTGAACTCTTTGAACTCTTTTTCTTGAACTCTTCTTGAACTCACCAACCCCAGTCCCTAGGAAGTATCAGTTAAAGCTCATGTTTGGTTCATTTCTCTCCAAAAAGATGAGTAGAAAGGTACTCAAATACAATATAGATCAGGTATAGGACAGCTATTTATTTCTTCCACACAAAAGAAACAGTCAAAGCACAAAAGACTAAACAAGTATTGGCAAAGACTTAAGTATGAATCATAAACTTATAACTGCTATTGTACTATTGTGAGAAATTGATCCTGAAAAAATGAAGAGGTGAATGACTTAGATGGGTGGCTGAATGGGCACTTTACTTTCACTTGGATTCTGCATTGTTCAGCTATTTCAAAGTCTCAATATTCTGGGGCAGTTAGGTGGCACAGTGGATAGAGCACCAGCTCTGGAGTCATGAGGATCTAAGTTCAAATATGTCCTCAGACACTTGACACTTACTAGCTGTCTGGTCCTAGGTAAGTCACTTAACCACAAATGCCTCATCAAAAAACAAACAAACAAAACCAAAGTCTATGTCTTCTGGCAAGCCAGACCAGTCACTTAATTTCTAGGTTTCCTCATCTGTAAAATGATGGAGGTTAGATTAGATGACCTGTGAGGTTTCTAGATGTAAGCCTATGATCCTGTGAGCCTCACAACAACCTTGGGAGGTGAATACTGTGGGCCTGATCCCTGAAGGGAGTAATTCTAGCCTTCTTGACCCTAATTATCATACTAATATTCTGAAATAATTTATTTGCCTAGTTTACCTACCAGGCAAATACCTGGAAAGATTGCAATAGGGAGCAGAAATGTGTGATCAAATAGCATCTGAGTCTTTGAAGGTGAGAGGAAATGAAAGATAAGTTATCAATGTTTGGGACCACACGTATATGCCACTGTGAGCATCAGATTTATGACAGTCTTCACCAGGTGGGTTTAGTATTTTATCAGCACCCTATTTCAGTACTAGGATTACGAAGAGATTGACTCAACTAAGTTTAAGATTCTGGCAACAGCCTCCACTGTGTCCTGGAGTGGCATCCTCCTTTGTTTGCTAATTGCCTATCCAGAAATGACCATGAGAGACACCCTAGCTATAGCTAGGATAGATATGAGAGATATTTTCAAAGAAGGGCTCAATAGGAGTTGTTGACTGCAGAGATACATCCTGCCAAATAGATCAAAGATGAAACCAATTTTTCAAGTCTAGTTGATTGGGATAATGGTTGTGCCGTTTCAGAAACAGGCAAGTTAGAATGAACTAGGCTTTTTATTTTTAAATTTTTAAATTAAAAAAAATTTATTTTTTCCAATTACATGTAGAGCAATTTTTAATATTTATTAAAAATTTTTTTGAATTCTAAATTCTCTCCTTCTCTCCCTCTTTTCCCCCCTCCCCAAGAGGGCAAGCAATTTGAAGTAGGTTATACACATGCAGTCATGCAAAACCTATTTCTACATTAGTTATGTTGTGAAAGAAAAGAGATCAAAATAGAAGAAAAACATGAAAAAATAAAGGGAAAAATAGTATGCTTTGATCCGCATTCAGCTTCTAATTCTTTCTCTAGATGTGTTTAGCATTTTCTCATCACAAGTCCTTTGGAATTGCTTTGGATTACTGTATTGTTGAGAATAGTCTTTCATAGTTGATCATTGTACAGTTCTGCTATTACTGTATACAATGTTCTCTTGGTTCTACTCACTTCATTTTGCATCACTTAGTGTAAGTCTTTCCAGGTTTTTCTGACGGCGTCCTGCTCATCATTTCTAATAGCACAATAGTATTCCAGCACAATTACATACCATAACTTGTCCAGTCATTCCCCAATTAATGAGAATCCCTTCAATTTCCAATTCTTTGTCACCACAAAAAGGGCTGCTATGAATATTTTTTGCACATATAGGTTCTTTTCCATTAAAAACAATCTCTTTGATGTACAGACCTAGTAGTACTATTGCTAGATCAAAGGGTATCCACAGTTTGGTTGTTTTTTGGGAATAGTTCTAAATTGCTCTACAGAATGGTTTAGAATTGATTCATAACTCGACCAACAATGCATTCATGTCCCAATTTTCCCATATTCCCTCCAACATTTGTCATTTTCTTTTTCTGTCATATTAGCCAACCTGATAAGTGTGAGGTGGTATTTCAGAGTTGTTTTAATTTGCATTTGTCTATAGTGATAGAGGGCATTTTTTTTCTTTTGTGCTTTTTGGAGGAAGGAGGGCAGGGCAATTGGGGTTAAATGACTTGCCCAAGGTCACAGGGCTAGTGTGTCAAGTGTCTGAGGCCAGATTTGAACTCAGGTTCTCCTGACTCCAGGGCTCTGATTCCAGTACTCTATTTATTGCGCCATCTAGACACCCCCTTGGGGGCATTTTTTTAATGTGACTATAGATAGCTTTTATTTTTTTCATCTGAAAACTGACTTTTCATATCCTTTGACCATTTACCAAGTGGAGAATGACTTGTATTCTTATAAATTTGACTCAGTTCTCTATACAGTTGAGTGAGGCCTTTATCAGAGAAATGTACTATAAATTCCCCTGCCCCATTTTCTGCTTCCCTTCTAATCTTGGCTGCATTGGTTTTGTTTGTGCTAAAACTTTTCAATTGAATATAACCAAAATTATCCATTTTACATATGATAATGCTATCTCCTGTTTAGTCACAAATTCTTCCCTTATCCATAGATGTGACAGGTAAATTATTCCATGCTCCCCTAATTTGCTTATGCTAACATTTTGACCTTATTTTGGTATGTGCTGTGAGATGTTGATTTATTCTTAGTTTCTGCCAAATTACTTTCCACTTTTCCCAGCAATTTTTGTCAAACAGTTCTTGTCCCAAAAGCTGGGATCATTTATAAAACGCTATATTACTATGGTCATTACCTACTGTGTTTTATGTACCCAATCTATTCCCACTGTTCTATCTCTTAGTCAGTACCATATTGTTTTGATGATTACAATTTTATTATACAGTTTGAGATCTGGTATGGCTAGGTTATCTTCCTTTACTTTTTTTTTCATTAATTCCCTTGATCAATTTGACCTTTATTTTCCCAGATGAATTTTGTTATTTTTTTCCTAGCTCTATAAAATAATTTTGGTAGTTTGATTGGTATGACAGTGAATAAGTAAACTAATTTAGGTAGAATTGTAATTTTTATTATGTTGACTCAGCCTATATGTGAGCAATTAATATTTTTCCAGTTGTTTAGATTTGACTTTTGTGTGAAAAGCATTTTGTGTTCTTATAGTTTCTGGGTTTGTCTTGTTATGTAGACTCCCAAGTATTTTATATTGTCTACAGTTATTTTAAATTGAATTTCTCTTTCTCTTGCTACTGTATTTTGTTGGTAACAAAGAAATGCTAATGACTTATGTGGGTTTATTTTATATCCTGAAACTTTGTTAAAGTTAATTATTTCAACTGTTTTTTAAAATAGATTCAAGTTCATCATCATATTATATATAGTGATAATTTTATTTCATTACCTATTCTGATTGTTTCAAGTTCTTTCCCCCCCCTTATTGCTATAGCTATATTTCTAGTACAATAGTGGTGAATAATGTTGTAATAATGGGTATTCTTGCTTCACCCCTCATCTTTTTGGGAAGGCTTACAGATAATACTTGCTGATGGGTTTAGATAAATATTACTTATCATTTTAAGGAAAGCTCCATTTATTTTTTGCTTTGTAGTGTTTTAAAAAATATTATATTTTGCCAAAAGCTTTTTCTGAATCTATTAAGATAATCATTTGGTTTTGTTACTGATATGGTCAATTGTGCTGATAGTTTTCCTAATACTGAACAAGTCCTGCATTCCCAGCATAAATCCACCTGATCATAGTGTATGACTGTAATGTTAATGAAATCAGAAGATCTTCCATGCCCCTTTCTATTGGCACCTACTAAAGGCACTTAGCACCTCAAAGGCTTAGCTCCTTACTTACAGTTAACTCCTTGGGAGTAATTTACACCTTAACAGGA
>JAQQSW010002520.1:0-14938 GCA_028646575.1 Pseudocheirus occidentalis
TCAGCTTGAAGGAAATGGTCAATATTTTTGGAATCATGTTAAACTCTCTTAATACCTGTACTTGTAGACTAAAATTATACGCAGCATTTGTTTCTCCAAACTAAATAATATGACATATTCTGGTTGTGTGACATTAAGCAAGTCACTTAACTGTTCAATCATCTTCACAACTAGGCAATATGTTACAGAGAATGTAACAACTTGCATTAATACAGGGAATTTTTCATTAAGAATTTGAAGATATAGCAATGAAATTGCAGGTCTAGTCTGTTATTGTTGTTGCCTCTCAGAGTGAAAAATACACTTTTAGAATGGAAAACAGCATCCAATATACCCTAAGTTTCAGCTACACTGGACCTCAAAGTCTATCTAGTCCATCAGAATCTTCTCTATAATCTACCTAGGAAGTTCCCATTTGGTTTTTTTCTTGAAGACCTCCAATGAAAGGAAACTCATTACCTGTTGAGGAAGCTCATTCTGGCATAGGATAGCTCTAATTGTTAGGTATTCTCTCCTTATATCAAGCTTAAATCAACCTCTCTGAAACTGCCACCCAACACTTCTCATTCTGGCCAAAAAGAGTAGGTCTAATGTGTTCACAAGACAGACCTTCAGATACTTGAAGACTTTTGTTGTATTTCTCTTCACATCTCCACCAATATATCCCATCCCAAGTCTTTTCTTCTATTGACTAAACATGCTTAGTTAAGTTCCTTCAGTGGAATCCCCCATGTGGCAAGGTCTTTAGTCCATCCACCATTCTGGTTGTATTCATTTAGATTGTTAATTTATCTATTAATCTAACTATTAAGTAATTGCTAACCATAAATAGCCATTTAATAAATGTTTATTGAGTAATAATTTAATTTATCTAAGTCCTTCCTAAAATGTGAAACCCAAAAATTAATATAGTACTTCAGATGTGATCTGACCAGGACAGCATATGGTACAACTATCTCTTCAAAACATGACACACACACATATACATATTGATTCCTCTAATTAAGTTTAAGCTCCTTGACAGTAGGAATTGTTTCTTTTGTTCATTTGTTTTGTCTTTGCATCCCCAGTGCCTAGCAATGTGAATTGGTACATGGGGCAGCTAGCTGGCATAATAGATAGAGCACCCAGGCCTGGAGTCAGAAAGACTCGTCTTCCTGAGTACAAATCAGGCCTCAGACACTTACTGGCTGGGTGACCCTTGGCAAGTCAGTCACCCCTGTTTGCCTCAGTTTCCTCATCTGTAAAATGAGATGGAGAAGGAAACGGCAAACCACTCCAGTGTACTTGCCAAGAAAACTCCAAATGAGGTCATAACAGAACAACCAAAGTAACTTAATAAATGCTGGTTGATTAACTTATGGCTAAGGATCCCTTCCAGATCTAAATCTATGGTCCAGTAATTGTTTCAAACCCCACCGCTGGGACTTAGCGGGACCTTGTTATTGGTCATGTACCAAGGAAGAGTACTGAGTTTAACTAAAGATAGTCAAGGGAGGAGAGAGACAGGATAACAAGTGAAGGGTGCTAATGCAAACCAACAAGCCCCTCACACTGGGACCAAGATTGACACCTCTAAATGAAGTAAGCCAAAGCATTTGTTTTTGGGGGTCAGTTCATATGCAGATATCTAGGAGAAGCGGTTTTGCTGCTCTCATTTGCATTATCTTTGTTTATGCCATTAAAATGTTATATGACTTCCAAAGACCTTTTTACTCATATCTCTGATCATGCTGGACATTAAGCCGGTCCCAATAAATGGAACCCCACGTTGGGTGCTATTATGTCTAGACCTGCTTAATGCTGGATATTAAGTAGGTCTTGACATCTAAACAATGGCAAGAACTAATATTTCCAAAGCAGATGTTAGAACAGATAATATCAAGGATGACATCATGAATGAATGAGTGAATGAATAAGTGAGTGAGAAAATAGGACCTCTTCAGCACAGAGGTCTTCCAGCCGAGAGGAAGCTCTCAGCATTGAGTTCATAGCATCTCCACTTTCAGAGCAACTCAAGCATTTTATAGGAAAATAAAGCATCCTGCTTTAGAATATCTGTTTGTCTTCTCACCTTTGAAATTACAGGTAGAGACACCCTAATTGGATAAAAAAAGCGGAAGTTTCCCATCTGGAATGGAAACAGGATTATGGATTTTTAGCTGAAAGGTACTTTACAAACTATCTTGCCCAATTCCCTCATTTTACAGGTAAGGAACTAGAGCCTAGACATCATATTTCAAGAAATTATCAAAGAAAGATACCTTGATATCCTAGAGCTAGGGTGCAAAATATCAAAGGTTTGATAAAAACAGTTTGGGTATCATTCCAAATTGCTTTCCAGAATGGTTGGACCAGTTCACAACTCCATCAAAAGTGCATCGGTGTTCCAATTTTCCCATATCCTGTTCAACATTTATCATTTTCTTTTGCTGTCATATTAGCCAATCTGTTAGGTATGGGGTGATATCTCAGAGTTGTTTTAATTTGAGTTCCTCTAATCAATAGTGATTTAGAGCATTTCTTCACATGACTATGGATAGCTTTGATTTCTTCATCTGAAAACTGCCTGTTCATATCCTTTAACCATTTATCAATTGTATTCTTATAAATTTGACTCAGTTCTTTATATATTTGAAAAATGAGGCTTTTATCAGAGGCACTTGCTGCAAGCCTGTATGACTAGAACAGTGGTGTCCTCAACAGCAATACAATTCAGAAGAGGGGTAGGTTTGGGGACAGAGGATAATAAATAAAGTTTGTGATTTTCTTAAAATGCAGGTATGACCATATCACTCCTCTATTCAATAAGGTCTAATGATTCCCTCTTCTAAGTTTAATTATTAGCTTTAGCTATCTAGAGTTACGGGCAGCTAGATAGAGTATTGGGCCTGAAGTCAGGGAGACTTATCATCCTGAGTTCAAATCTGGCCTCAGCTACTTGTTGGCTATGTTACCCTGGACAAGTCACTTAACGCTGCTTGCCTCAGTTCCTCATCTATAAAATGAGCTGAAGAAGGAAATGGCAAACCACTCCAGAGCCATGGCCAAGAAAAGACCAAATTGGTTCACAAAGAAACTGAAAAAACCTGAACAAATAAGTTCCATGGTTTAACTAGTCAATCCCTTAATGACCCTGTCCCCAAGTTCCCTTTCCAGCCTATATATATATATACATGTATGTATGTATGTGTGTATGTATGTGTGTATGTGTATATATGTATGTATGTATATGCATACAGATGTGTGTGCAAGCACACATGCATATACACACATCACATCCCTTTCCTACTCTCTATGGGTCAGTCAAACTCGCCTCTTTGAGTTTGAGATGCCTGTGGGACTCCCAGTTTGAAATAGCTAACAACCAATTGGAAATTCATGACTTGAACTCAGGATAGAGACTAGGGATGAATGTATAGATGTCAGTCATCTGCACAGAAATGACAATTCAATCCATGGGAGATGATGTGATTATAAGAGAATACAAAAAGAGAAAAGAAGATAGCCCGAAAGAAGACTTAGGGAGCAAGGCATGGAATGACAAACCAGCAAAAGAGACTGAAAAGCATCAATAAGGCACGTAAAACAAGAACCAAGTGAGACCAACATCACAAAACCCAAAGAAGGGAAAATAAAAGGCAGAAAAGCATAATCAAGTTTCAAATGTTGAATAAAAGTTGAGAAGGATGAGAATGGAGAAAAGGTCATCATACTTGGCAGTTGAGGCATCTGTCCTGTTGTTGAAGCTTTGTGTGAGTGGGCTGGGCCAGCAGATGTTCAGCTCTTAAAGAGATACATACCCTCCTGTTTTCCATGAACTCTTCTGGACTGTCTCCAATTTCACCTCTTTCCTACTGGACCAGATAGACAATGTGGTGATCACGTTTTCTGGAAAGTGCCCTTACAAAGGACATATCTATGAGAAAAGCCTGATCTCTAAAATATTAACATCTTCTCATCTACAAGAACCAATTCATGACTCATTCGCATTCCACCAATCCCTGCCCCCAAAAAAAGGAATTGAAGGAAAAGAATTTTCAACTTGTCAACAGGTCCTAAATAAGCATCCTCAATTTAGATACATTCTAGAGCTTCAGAAACAGAAAACAAATTATGGAATGCTTCTCTTCTAAAAGAGATCTTTGTTCCAATCTCAAGATGGCTTTCATCTAGGCGAGCTTCCCTAGGCAAAATGAAGCCAGTTCTAGAATTCAAGTTTTAGCAAAATAGCCAATCAAGCATGAGAAAGCCTCAAATCACTTTGCTTGGTTTAGCTAAATGCTATCAACAACAGCTCTAATAATTCCTTTGAAGGCCATTTCTCAAAAGACTTAAGGGAATGTTACAGATGTTTCCTAATAAATTCTTACCATGTGGGTACTACGAAAAAAAATTGGCAGTCCTATTTTCAAAATGGAGACACCTCAGTTCAATCTTGACTGCTGCTCAGCAATTCCTAGTCCATTCTTTCACCAAGAGGGTCCCAAAGTCTTTCATCCTCTTCTTTTAAATAATCTTCTCCACCCCCACCCACTCATATATGTGTTTGTGTGCTTATACATATATGTGTATAATATTTATTTTTATATTAATATATGCATATAAATATACATGTGTGTATGACATTTCTGTTTATATAAATATGTATGTATGTCTGTGTATATATACATATATGAAATTTTATTTCAATATAATTGGGACAACTAAGTGGCACAGTGGATAGAATGCTGGGCCTGGAGACAAGAAGACCTAAGTTCAAATCCAGCTTCTAGGTGGGTGGCCATGGGTGAGTCACTTAATTTCCATCTGCCTCAGTTTCTTCAAGATGGGGATACTTAAAGCACCTGCCTTAAAAGGGGTCATGAGGATCAAATGAAATATTTGTAAAGCACTTAGCACAGTGCTTGGTACATAATAGGCGCTTGATAAATATTTGGTCCCTTCTCTGATAGCAGTTGGTTTCCTTTGTAATCCTATATGTTTTATTTTATGAATTTAAAATATTGTTCTGAGAAGGGTTTTGTAGGCTCCATCAGATTCATCAGATTGCCAAAGAGGTCCATGGTGCAAAAAAGGTGAAGTACTTAGAACCATGAGTAGATATTCTTTTTTCCTTTCACAGTTTAGGACTCATTTGGAAATATTTTAGAAGTCAGTAGACTAAGGAGAAGTCAAATAGTAAGAGATTAAGCAGAGTGTAAGTGAACAAAGAAGGCAGTGACCAGAACTTAATACTTATAGGGCAATTGGGCTTAAATGAGATGCCCAAGGCCACATGGCTAGTTTTTGTATTGTGTCTGAGGTCGGTTTTGAACTCAGGTCCTCCTGACTCCAGGGCTGGTGCTCTATTCACTGCACTACCTAGCCACCCCAAAACTTAACACTTTTGAGAAGTTTGGAGCAGAGGACAATCCAACCATGGGCACAGTTGTATTGGGAGAAGTGATGGCCTGTCTCCTAGAATCTCCCCTTGTGGCCCTGCCAGATTAGAGAGGGGCACAATTTGCTGCCACCACCACTATCCCCACAAGAGGTTTCTGGGGATGGGGCCAGAAAAGGGATAAGCACCTTGCTATTCAGATAGGCCAGCAGAGGATCTCAAAGCACAAGGACAATTGTCAATAGACATCCATGGGAAGGAAGTACACTCTCCCAAAAGATGAAAAAGTGCAGTAACCCCATCCTAGTTATACCTGTACCTCGACTATTTTACTTAAAAGATGAAGGTGACTCAATGCAAGGTTTCTTCATTTCCTTCCATTCTACCACAAAGCTTCTATCACTCACTATCTCCTACTTCCTTCCTATCTCAGAGGGAGAAGTGGTCCTATTCTCATGCCTTCCTATGTCTTCTTGGACCAATTCTATCAAGCTTTCTTCATTCTGTTGTCTTCAAATTCTTGCTTTCCTTCCTCATGGATAATTGAATAGTGATTCTGAGGTGGATATTTGATGGAGAGAGTTCCAGACCTAGGTGCTGCCTACCCATAAAAGGTGCTTTCTGCAAACACTCCAATCCTAACAGGAGAGAACCACAAACAGGATATGTCATGCCCACCTAGCCAGCCAGAAATGTGGTCTTTGGGTTGCTTCCCAAATAGTACAGATCTGACATGAATGTGAAACATCTGTTCAGCAATCCCACAAGTCTTCCAGGAGTCTTTCCTACCTCCCAAGGGAGTATAAAAGAAGTCACAGGTTGACTAATGTGAAAATATGTTTAATATGAATGTACATGTAAAGCCTGTGTCAGGTCTGTCTAGGGGACGGGAGAGGGGGAGAAAATTCAGAACTCAAAATCTTATGGAAGTGAATGTTGAAAACTAAAATTAAATTAATTTTTAAGTGATAGGTTACTATCTCATGTTTTAAGTATTTGCCAATATGATCTTATTAGCCTTCTGTGGTTTATGCATTTCCTTTGGTGTAGGGAAAATAAATAGTTGTTACATGCCAAAGTCTACTGCTTTGTACATTGAGTAACTTATCTAAGGGGAGACCCTGTTAATGGCCATGGGGGAGACTCTAGACAAGAGCCAAACTTAAGCTTTAAGATATTTTTCCCAAGATTCAAGGTGGGGGTATATCATGAATCAGAGAGTGAGCAAGGAAAAAGGCTTATTGATTAGAGAAATGCAAATTACAACAACCTGGAAATATCATTTTACTTCTACCAGATTGGTTGAAATGATTGAAGGGGAAAGCAATAAAGGTTAGAGAGGATGTGGAAAAACAGGGACACTAATTCATTATTGATGGTATTGTGAACTGATCCAACCATTTTGGAGAACAATCTGGAATTATGCCCAAAGAGTTAATAAACTGCTGAATTCTTCTTTTAGGGCTTAGGCTCCCCTGAAATTGAATTCAGGTTTGTGTCAACCCAGAACAGGAGGCCCTGGGAAGAGGGTAGAAAAGCTTAGGAAAGACCTTCAGGAGGAGCTAGCACCTGGTTTGTGTTTTTAAAAGAAGTTAAGGATTCTTTGAGGTGAAGGTGAGGAGAAAGAGTATATCCTTCTATATCCCTCCCTTCCTTTCCATTTCTACTGCCACTCTTCTATTTCAGGTTTCTCCCTTCCTGAATACTCTGCCAGTTTAATCTTCCTTCTCAATGTTCCCCACATATTACATTCTGTCTTCCTATATTTGACAGGTTATCTCTAACCCAACCCCCACCCCTGTGTGTAAGTTGACTCCCTTCTCACCTTTTGCTTTAAGAATTCTTAGTTTTTCTTATGCTCAGTTAAATGCCACCTCTTAAATGAGGCCTTTCCTAATGCCCCTCCCCCAGCTGCCAGTGCCCTTCTCCCTCCATTACCTCATTTATTTTGCATATATATATATACATATATATATATATATATAGGCTTATACTGAGTTCAAATTTGGCTTCAGACACTAGTTGGGTGACTACAGCCAATTTCTTAACTCTGTTTGCCTCAGTTTCCTCATCTGCAAAATGAGCTGGAGAAGAAAATGGCAAACCACTCTAGTATCTTTGCAAGAAAACTCCAAATGGTATCATGAAGAGTCTGGTACAAGATAAGGTAACACATCATCTCTTCCTGTAGAATATATGCTCCTTTACAACTGATTCATTTGTCTGAATTCCTAGCACTTAGTATGGTTCTTGGTACATAGTAGCAACATCATTAAAAATAACTAATGGGTTGATTCATAAAATAAAGATTTTACCATAATAATCCCTTTCCCCAAAACCTTCAACACCTCCCATGTCCTGCCAAATCAGGTACATTTAAACCTGGCATTCAAGGACTTTCAATGCCTAACCCCAATCTACTTTTCCAAGCTAATCTCACTATTGCTTTATCCCATGATACCCTACTCTGCAGCCAGACTGGACTAGTACACCCTATACTTTCCCATCTTATCCCTTGAGTCCCCACCCTCTTGCAAAATAGGGAAGAAAATAACATCAGATCTGAGTACTATCTACCTCCAGAGAAAGAACTGATGATGTCTGAGTGCAGATTGAAACATTTTTCCACATTGTTTTTCTTGCTTTTTGTGTGTTTTCTTTGGCAACGTGACTAGTATCAAAATATGTTTTGCATGACTTCACACGTATAATTAATATCATATTACTTTCTCAAGAGTGGGGGAGGCGAAGAAGGGAGAGAATTTGTAGTTCAATTTTTTAAACGAATGTTAAAAATCTTTTAAAATGTAATTGGGAAATATTTAGTGGAATAAACAAAATTTTTAAAAGAAAAAAATTTTTAAAGAAAATATTATCAGAGTTGTTGGGGAGGATCCAATCAGAAAATATATGGAGGTCTTTGCACACTTTAAAGCCCTATGTGAATGTTTGCTATATCCTATTATTATCTGTCCCAAAATCACATAATCAGGATCAGAAACCAGGTCTCCAGACTTTCAGATATTTCTAATAATAATAATGATCATTAATAATAATAATAATCATTAATAATAATAAACAATTAATCATCATCATTAATAATAATAAACAATTTACATAGTGCTTATTATGTGTGGGGCACTATTCTAAATGCCACAAAAACATGATTTCATTTGATCCTCAAAATGGTCTGATCTCCCTGACCAAGCCCCGCTTCTAATCAGTATATTAAGTTTATACATAGCCAACATAAAGTGGTAATAGCAGAAAATAAAATTGTAAAAGGGAACCGGGAAGTCACATACAAACCATCCCAAAGAGCAAAGGAGCAGAATTTACAAACTGTGTCACATATTATCCAAAATTCACATCCTGATCCTATAGGCTGACTCAGCAGAAGCCAAGGTACTGCTATCTGGGCCTTTTGATCCTATGAACATTTCATTCCAGGTACCCATGGTAAAACTAACAGAACACTAAAAGGTGCTGTTAATTTTGAGATGATGTGAACTTGTGGTTTTTTAATTTTGGGGGGTTTTTAATTCATTTATTTATTTTCTTGTTTACATCATTTATTTCTGTGAGATTTTGAGTTACAAATTTTCTCCCCATCTTTCCCCCTCCCACCACCCCAAAACAGCCATCCCACTGTATAACTCCACCCCCAGTCTGCTCTCTCCTGTGTCCTCCCCCATCGCCCCTCTAACTTTCGGACAGGGCAAGATGGATCTCCTTACCACAATGCTTGTATATTTTAATTCCCAGTTGCAAATAGTTCATAATAATTATATATTTTTTTAACATTTTATTATAGAACTTTAAATTCTAGATTCTTTCCCTTCCTCCCTTGTCACCCACTCCCACTGGAAAGAGAAGCAATTCAATATAGGCTGTACATGTGTAGTTACACAGAACATCTCCACAATGGACATGTTGTGAGAGACTGATTTTATGTCCCTCCTTCCTATTCCCCCCCACACACACTTGTTCTGTTCTCTACCCTGGCTCCAGCTTTGGCTTGTCCTGGCAGCCCCAGGGCCAAGCCACTGTTTCAGGCTGGGCTGGTTTTGGCTCCCAGCATGCTGCAATGAGCCCTTCTTGTACTGCCTGCCAAGCTGCCTTCAGTGGGAGATGTTGTTTTTTTGTAATTTTGTGAGTTCTGGAGCCCTAAAATTTGATTAGAGTCATATTTTATGGGTATTTGAGGTAGTTATGTGGGAGCTGCATAGTTTTCCTGCTTCTACTCCCCCAGCTTTCTCATTCATGTCTTTCCCTGATGATGTGGACATATTAACTTTAAAGCTTTATCAACAAGCTTGAAATAATGTAGGTATGTTATTGAACCAATCTCAATGAGCCACAGATAATAAACCCCCCAAAACCCTATAAAAATGAGACCTCATACTACTGCCCCCCCCCACCCAACATTCTCCATCAGGTCCATGCTGCCTGGCACTCCCAACTGGTTACATGAGTGACACTCTGGGTCTTTCCCCTTTCCCATCCTCTTCCTCCTGCTGCCTACCTTCCTTTACCATTTCATCACCTGTCCTCATGTCATCTGCCTGTGTACCCCTTTCAGGACTTGTCTCTGCTGTGTCATTTATCCCCATAACCTCTGTGGCCAAGCAGTGTGATTACCATCACACTTCCTGCTGCCAATCATGGTTTTTCCCATCCATTCCCCAAATAACTGGGTGTGCTTGCCCCCATCTCATGCCCATATATTATCAACTTATTCTGTTATTATCCCCATTTTTAGTTGAGGAAACTGAGGCAGACAGAGGTTAAGTAACTTAGCCAAGGTCACCTAGTCAAGAAGTATCTCAGGTCAAATTTGAACACAGGTCTCCCTGACTCCAGTCCAAGCTATCAATCAACTGCCCCACCTATCTACTAGACTGGCTAATTTTTGTATTTTGCAACCAGAATAATAAGCATTAATTTTCCTTTAAGTAACCTTCAATTTGCATGCTTCTTTTTAAACATGTATTTTTATTCATATCTTTCATTTTTATATCCTTTAATTCCTTGTAACTTGCTATGGCCAAGCTCTATCTGGATTATTATAATAAATACTTGAGTAGGGATTGTTTCATTCATCATAGTATTTGTTACTGTTGTTGTTTGTCTTTAATTTTCAAAAAGGACCATGAAATCAGGGAAGTGATGCCATGACATGTAAGTGAATTGGATTTAAGTGAGGAAGGGTTGTGTAAGGTCACCAGGCCCACTTTTTCCTCTAGAGACACCTGGGTCCAGTGGCCAGACATAGGTTAGGATGATTAGAGATGGTCCTAGATACAGTGGGAGACCTTGGCCTTTTTAAGCTAAGTAGTAGGTACTTAATAAATGCTTGTTGATTGATATGTTGATGATATGTATGTACATATATGTACATGTATACATATATGTGTATATGTACATATATTCTCAAAGACTTCATCTTTTGTATTTCAAAGAAAAACAATTTTCAGGATTCCATGCATGGCTTTTTGGTAGAGCAAAAAGATCTAGTCCTGAAGGCTTGAGTTCAAATTCACTCTGGAACTATTACTACCAGATAATTCAACCCTGGGTAAATCTCTTAACCTTTTCAAGCATCAGTTTCTTCATCTGTAAAATGGATATAATAATACCACCTACATCCTTGACTGGTTGTCAAATGAGTTAATATATGTAAAGTATTTTTTGTAAATCTTAAAGCATTCTATTATTAATATTAGGTATTTTTTGTTGGGAGCATCCAATGAAGATAATATATATAAAGTGCTTTGAGAATACTAGAATCACTACTATTATTATCTGGGGTGAAAATTAGAATTAAATCTTAATTAGAGACCCTGCTTTATGCTATGTTTATAACATAACTTATAACCTTGTTCTGCCTTATCAGAGGGTCATCATCCCACTGTCTATCTTCATGAAGCCTGAAAGAATAATGAATCACCGCTCCCCTTCTCTTGCCTGGATTCTCAGGAGCCCAGGGCTGCTTCCTATTAGAGACATAAGGGTTAAGAAAATACAATATTAATACTACTTAATGATGCTGTCAGGATTCGGTTTTTCTAAGGCCTGCCTCCTGACATCCAGGTGAAAGGAAAAAGAACATGGGAAGGTAGAGAAAGTCATTTTTTCAAAGATTTAAAGTTGTACATGATTACTTTTTAACGTGAAACAGATGCTTCTTCATTAATTAAAATTAAAAGTTCCTGAAAACTCTAAGCTCTGATTGGAACCCACAGGCAAAATCAAATTGGAAACAGAACAGAGGGCATGTATAGACCCAAACAAAGACAAATGAGAGGGCTGCTGGGAAAAATTGTCCAGTGTTGCCTATAACCAGGTGAGACAGAGGCGGCATTTATAATCCATTAGATGTCCTTGACCTAACCTACTTAAGTCAAATGCAGAAGGTGGTCAGCCCTTAGGAGTGTGTTCTAAATATATCATTCATGTGAGACTCACTTAGTGAAACCAATGGAAGTGTGGCCAAAATTCCAAACAAGATTAAAACTGTACTGGAGATTGGGATGTATTTCCATCGCCCATGAAGCTGGAGTACAAATAATCATACGTTAAGTTCTAAAACAAGAACTCACCTAATCCATTAAGGACAGCCTTTGTTTGAGTGTCCCCAAAGTCATTTCTGGAAAGTTGATTGGTCAGTTGTATATTTGTTTATTTTGAGAGAAGAGAAGGGAAACAGACCTGTTGATGGCTTCCAAGGGTCAGCCATCAGGTTCCTCTGTGACTGAAAATGGTTTGCCCTACTCCCAGGCAGCACCGAAGAATTTGTTAGCAACCCATCCTTCATCAACAGTGTGATACTAAGAGAGGGAAAGTTGCAGAGTTTGGTCCCACTTGACATCTGCTCAGCAAGCCCGAAGAATCCCTTCTATTGAGCAGACTGCATTATGCTTGGGTCTGCTTAAAAGGGAGAATTATTACTATCTTGCGGAGAGAAGAATTTTACCTATCCAAGCAAGCAGCAAGTTTTTTTTTTTGTCTGTTTACATAGGGCAGAGTTCACACTGGATATGCAGAGGAGTCAGCATTTCTGGGAGCTTTTGTGCATTTGAGGGTTGGGGAAGGGAGGAGACACTGGCTTTCTGGGTCATGGGAAGAAAAGACTAGCTGAAAACAATATTAGGAAGGTTAAAGGTATATCTTCCTTATGGAATTAATCCATTTAAATGCAATTCAATTTCACAAGCATTTATTAAGTTCACACTATGCATATGTAATTAGCTCTACAGCATGAGTTAGGTCAGCCCCTTCTCTTCCCTACTGGGACAGGAATTAGGCTGATTGGCCCATGTCTCTAGCCCAGCTTCCCAGTCTTCTAAGGTTGTAAAGAGTCTAGTGGAGGTTCCTCTGTCTTCATGAATTTCTGAAGACTTTGTAAGTCACTGTGTCCTTCATCATATCCTGAGCTGATGGTCAGACACCTTTCCATATAGAAATGAAAGCTTCACCCTAAAGAAAAGAAGCTAAGCTAAACTAAGTTTGTCCATATCCTTGCTTTGTTAGGGCAAATTAAACCTTGTTTCATTAATGTTGAATGACTTGGGAGTGCCTTATTTCACTCCAACAGAGAACCCCAATAGTGTTTATTAATTATGTCAATTAATTTAATTTAATTATTAAAATTAAATGAGTTTAAAAATTCTAATACTCCAGTGCCAGCCTCCTACATTAAGGCTACATTCATCTCCCCAGTTCCTAGTACCCTTCTCTCACATTATTTTCCATATGTTCAGTACTTAATTTTCCATCTATATGTTACTTTCCCCCAATAAAACATGGGCTCTACAAGGGCAGGGACTCGAAGGAGGCTATAGAAGTGAGGAGGGAGTACATTCTGCTCATGCCTGTGAAGGGCAGCTGGGTCACATAGTGGATAGAGGACTAGGCCTGGAGTCAGAAGGACCTGAGTTCAAATCTGACTTCAGACATACTAGCTACATAACCCTGGGCTAATCATTTAACCTGATTTGCCTCAATTTCCTCACCTGTAAAATGAGCTTAAGAAGGAAATGCTAAACCACTCTAGTAACTTTGCCAAGAAAACTCCAAATGGTGTCAACAGAGACATGCTACAACAGGAAGGCAACAGCAAGAAAATACATAAAGATGGAAGCTGGAATGTTGTTAAATAGACTGCCCCCTCTATCATTCTCATCGATCTTCAGTCTCTCCCATCAACTGAGTGCTCTCCTGCTTATTATCCATGCTTAGAAAAACCTTCACTTTATCCTTCCATCCTCAGAAGCTATAGTCCTATATCTCTCCTTCCTTTCAGGGCTAAACTCTATACCTGATGCCTCCAATTTCTCTCTTTTCACTTTCTTTTTAACTCTCTGCAGTTTGGCTTCTGACCTCACCTTTCAACGGAAACTGTCCTCTCCAAAGGTACCAATCATTGCTCAACAGCCAAATCTAACAATCTGTTCTCAATCCTCATTCTTCTTGACCTTGATTGACCTCTACTGGTGGATCTCCCTGCATCAAGTCTGGCCCCATTCTGGTCCATTCTCCACTCGGCTGTCAAAGGCATCATCTTATAGGGGAGATGTGACCATGTCTCCTTCACCCAACACACACAGACACAGACAATAAACTCCAGTGGATTGCCTATGTCTTGACATAGTTGTAAGAAGGGTCAGAATGTCAAAGGCTCATTAAAAAGAAACATGGAACTCGTAATAAGTCAATAAAATAAGTCAATTTTATTAAAAGGAAATATTAAAAAACAAAGGGCAGTCAGGGAGAATCTGAAACAGGTCCCCTTGGGCCTGGGGTAGAACCTGGCACCCTGCTCAGGTACCAAAGGGAATAAGACTCCGTCTTACCCCCAATCAAGAAAGTCCAGTGAGTTTATACAAGGCTTCTTATCTGCTAGGCTAGGGTCTAGCTTTGAGGGATTGGAGCAAAGAACCTGGACCTGGTGGGTGGTGATGATTCATAGGGTAGATTTCAAGGGAATTGGTGGCTTGCTGATATTCATACTCCACAATACTGGTCTTACTCTGACTCTGTGACTCAGCTTCCCTGTCAAAGGCTTGTAAACTTCCCTGGGGCCCTTTTTTTTAAGCAGGTAAAAAAAGATTACTTTATTGATTATGACCTATTGAAGATGGTGCCCAAAGAGGGTTAGGGCTGGCTGCCTGAGACCCCAAAATACCAACATGCCGGGTCCTGTGGAAAGAATTCCACTCGTCCTCTCAGCCAGAAAAAGCAAAGTTTATTGAAAGATATGGGTTAGACTCTTACAGAGTAAGTCTGTGTGCTAGGGCATTCTAAGGTGCTCTCACACAGAGTAAGTCTGTGCTAAGCTATCTCATGGTGCTCTCACCCCGATGGAGGGAAGATGGGGTCTTATATACAGAAGAATCTAGGGGTGGTTCAGAGGAGGAGCCTGGGGAGGGTCTTCAGGAGAAGCCAATGAGTTCAGACTCCAGTAATGAGTTTGGGGAGGGTCTTCAGGTGGAGTTAATAAGGTCAATGTTCAGACTCCAGTAATGAGTTTGGGGAGAGTCTTCAGGTGGAGTT
>JAQQSW010002521.1:0-14938 GCA_028646575.1 Pseudocheirus occidentalis
ACTTGTAATATTTTCTCCTTGACCTGGGAACTCTGGGAATTTGGCTGTAATATTCCTAGGACTCTTCTTTGTATGATCTTTTCCAAGAGATGATTGGTGAATTCTTTCAATGTCAATTTTCTGATCTCATTCTAGAATATCAGGGCAATGTCCCTTGAGAATTTCTTGAAGGATGATTTCTAGGTCCTTTTTTTGATCATGGCTTTCAGGCAGTCCAAAAATTTTTAAATTTTCTCTCCTGGATCTATTTTCAAGGTCAGTAGTTTTTTCAAAGAGATATTTCACATTGTCTTCTATTTTTTTTCTTTTTTTAGGGGATCTGTTTTATAGTATCATGATTTCTCATGAAGTATTAGCTTCCATTTGCTCGAATCTAATTTTGAAGGAACTATTCTCTTCAGTGAGTTTTTTGAAAGATTTTTTTTCTATCTGGTCAATTTTTTTAAGATATTCTCCTCATTGCCTTTTTGGCCCTCTTTTGCCATTTGAGTTAGTCTATTGTTAAGGTGTAATTTTCTTTAATTTCTTTAATTTGGGGGTGTCTCCTTTAGAAGGCTGTTGCCACACTTTTCATGATTTTCTTGTATCACTCCCATTTCTCTTCCCAATTTTTCCTTCACTTCTCTTATTTTATTTTCAAAATCCTTCTTGATTTCCTCCATGGCCTGTAACCAGTTCACATTTTTCTTAGAAGCTTCCAAAGCAGGAGTTTTGACTTCATTGTCTTCTCTGGTTCCATGTTTTGATCCTTTTTTCCCCCTATAAAAGGATAAAAATGATTCTATGGTCTCATTGTGCTTTCTCTGCTTGCTCATCTTGCCAGTCTAAATCTCTAGTCTATCACTATTTTTTAATCATGTTACATGCAGTTGAATTATATAATCTATGGTATCCCTGCTATGCTAGATCAATGAACTTATGATCCTTTTACTTCTAATTTTGTGCCAACTTCACATTTGGTAATTATGCCTTCTATGTGTCCCTTTATCCAAGTCATTGACACATGCTAATGTAAAAATATATCATATGAAAAATAATAAATATTTACTATATACAAAGAATTGTGTTAAGTGTCAGAAGTACACAAATTAATGGAAAATTCAAATATGAAATGATATTATAATAATTAAAATATGAAAAAATATAAATTGGCTATGTACAAAGCACTAAGCTAAGTGTTAGGTAGGAATACAAATAAGAAAAAGAATGCAATCCATTGTCTCCAGATGCTTAAATTCTTACAGGAGACATTATGCATAAGAAAGGTTTCCGATGCAAGTCACATGAAAAAGTACAATGAATTTTAGGATACAGTGACAAAGCAAATGACAATATCTTATTAATGCCACTTCCACTGATACAATAATATGAGTTTCTGCTATGAATCATTTACTTGTACTGAGGCCTTTAGTGACAAATTCTCTCTCTCTCTTTTTTTTTATTCTTCTGTCTGTGATTGTTGTAGTTACAGGAATAATTGCCAAGGGATATCTCCAAAGGTGGTACTTCCCAGGATGATGAGGCTATCAATTTTAATATTCCTAAGGCTCTTAGGGTCAGGGTCAATGGCTGTATTCATTTCAATCTGAGGGAAAATGGTGGTAAAGGTGATGATGGTGGTGATTTAGATAGTATGGCATGTGCTGCCCCAATTTTTCCCTCAGGGTGCCCTACTGCTTTAGTTAGGCATACTTGCCGGCTTTGTGTAAAGCAGTTACTGAGAATAGTTCAGTGCTTCTCCACAATAGATTTTCTTGTGATAATGGCTTTGGGACTCTTTTTCCTACTTTTCTATATTGAGCAAACAAGGATTATCAAAAAAAGGATAGACATCCTGTGAGAGGTACAAGCACTTAAGATGAGTAATACTTCTCAGATAAAAGACAGAGTGAATGAATACCTAATTTTCTACTGTTTTTTTGGTCCCCTTCCTAAGAAAATGTTTTTTAGACATGACAAGCTTAGCCCCAAAATAGTCAGTCAGACATCAAGACCCCAGATGAGATGGGCAACAGAAAAAAGATCACAATACTACCTTTGCTGAGATCAATCTCATTCATAAACCTTCTGGGGAAATTACACAACTAGAACCTGTTTGGGTAAAGCCAAAATCTGGGAGCAGGCAATATTTTTATGCCAAGATCTAGGATCTGTTCCCGCTAAGTCAATTAAATTTATTTTGATTTTTAGTATAACAAATTAAATGCCATCACAGTATAAAACCTTAATCATAACATCTTTAGGTTATTTCAATGAGCTTCTGGTTGATCTCCTTGCCTTATCTCTCCCCATTGTGATCCAGTCTCCACTCAGATGTCAAGATCTTCATAAAATGATATTTTTGATAGTTCTTACTCTCTCACCTTGATCCCCCTGCTCCCAAGAAACAACAGGGACTCTCTTATGTTGAAGATAAAAAATAAAACCCTTTGTTTGGCTTTTCAATCCATCTGTAGCCTGATCTCTTCCTTTCTTTTCTTTGTACAATCATCTTATACCTTCTTCCCTTCTGATTCAGTGACACCAACCTCCTTGCTATTCTTTAAACAGGACAGATCAGCTCTCATTTTTTCTCTATTTTAGCCATATCTCTTTAGTTCATAGGATTCTCTTTCCTTGTGTCTGTCTCCTACATTCTCTGGATTCCTTCAAGTCTAAGATAAAATCCCTCTTTTTATAAGATGTCTCTCCTGTTCCACTTTAAAACTAGTGCCTTCTCTTTCAGATTATGCCCAATTTTGTTGTATAGATTGTGTTTGAACTTACCTGTTTATATGTTGTCTTGCCCATTATGTTGAAAACTTCTTGAGGGCAGGTTTTGTTTTTGTCATTCTTTGTGTCCCCAATACTTAGCTCAGTGCTTTGCCATTAGTAAGTAGATGCTTAATTAAACACATGTTGAATTGACTTACACAGTGGGACATCACACACTTCTCTCTTAGATAGGTGAAACAGTTTCTCTGTGGGTTTTGTCTTGCTTCTCCAACCTTCTTTCATACTAGCCAGTCACTGAGATCAGTGCCCTTTCCAACCACCTGAAACCTTTTCTCAGCTGACTGCTACTGACTACATCTCCAGTCATGCAACTTTGCTGTATTACCAATTCTTCTCAGACTCTTCTTTCCCTGAAGATTTCTTTCTCAATGTCTCTTGCCTTATCCTTCTGCTTAGTTACATAAATAAGATGTTCTTGATTTTACATGGATAACCTTTTATAGAAAATGTAAAAAGTCACCAAAATTTTCCTATCAAATCAAATGATTTTAATTTATCCTTTAGTCTCTAAATGTTTATATGATTCTCATGATTTTACTTTTCCCCCCTTATTAGTCATGTGTCATTTATATGCAAATTTGGCTAAAAACCATCATACTTTGTTGTTGTATGAAATGTTTAACATGATTATGTGCCTTTTAATGACCTTAAAACTGTATTTTTTGAGTCTTTAATTGCTATAATTTCAATGAATAGATCTATTCCTACCTTTCTATAAAATAAAAATGTTCCTATAAAAGCAAGATATCACCCCACCTAAATGAAAAAAAAAACTTTGAGTTCTTACTTACACATTATAGATAATTTTCTCTAAAAGACTGTTCAAATCCTGTTCTGAAAGTTGTTTTTCTTTATTACATATTTTCAGCATATTAAAATAATGCTATTTTGTGCTCAAATTAGGTACTAAAATTTTCATCCATAACAATGGCAATATCTCAGTTCTTTGATAAATATAAATGTATTTGTTTACATAAATTTTTTTCTACCCTTTTTATCATTAAATACTCTAAAAAGGGCCTTTAAAAGGACAATATTGTATATGCTGACACAGGTTCAGGACATATTCCAGAAATAGTCCTTGAACACCTAGAAAAATAAGCATTGGGAACAAAGAACCATCATAGTTTCTTTTAAAAACCAGTGCAGATATTAACAAATCACTTAAGAATTACTTTCATAGAAGTTTCAGTGAAGCAACATTTACTCTTGCTAAGACTTGGACATCTTGCCTTGAGGTGTAATGAAGACTTCAATCAAAGGCAGCAATATCACTTGGTTATTTAACCCAGGTGATTTTGGAGTCGAACTTACTGGTTTCTAAGGCTCCTTATAGCTCTCAAAACCCATGAATCTGTAATTAAAAAAAAAACTTTCTTAAGCACTTAATATCTCCAAGAAAGGACTGTATAAATTTGAGTGAATGGAGACAGAAGGCAGGATAATTAGTAGTTAAAAGTTGATTTCAGTAAGCCAGGCTGAAATTGGTTAATTCCTAATATTGTTGGTTAGCAATGAGAATGAAAAAAAAATGAGATGGACATCCAGATCCTGACCATATTACCTCATCAAGTCAATGGTCCTTCTAAATTATTCATAACTCACTAGGAAGAAGCTATCTAAGTGGCAAAATCTAGCTTTGGGGCTGCTGGGTTGTTCTTTGTTTGTTTTCCTGTTCCCCAGTTCATTCAGCACTTTCTTGGGTTTCTGATTAGAAGCAATAATGCATGTCCATTAGCACCTCTGGAATGAAGATGAAATTTCAAATGAGAGATTTCTCCCTGCTGGAAATCTTGGAATTCTTTGGCCATCTGCCTTCATTATACAGTTGTAGCTTATTATCTGCTTAAGAAACAATTAGGCACACATGTTAACTGTTGTTTGCATAGGATGGGTGCCATTTATAGTAGGTATTTTGGGGGTAAGCCATTTGTTTTCCCAAACAGGCCCCAATTCTGTGGAATCCTCAAGTGACAGGATGTCCCCAGGGTGGGCCAGGTGCCTGTGCTTCAGAGATGACATTTAGCAGAATAGTTTCCTGCCGAATATATTTTGATATAGCAAGGATAAGACATTTCTGCAGCTCTCACAGATACCTAGTGCAGATTTCTCAGACAGGCAGAAGATTAAGTGCTGGAATAAAATCATCACTTTGAAGGCAGGAAGGAGCAGCACACACTGCTAAAGCTAGCAATGGAGGAGTATCCTTTCTTAGTCATCTGTTTCAACACCCTGACATGCTATTTACATAGTCTTTTGTCACATCTCTATTTTTCTAGTCTTTCCAAAGGGGCCTAGAGAGTATTTATTATACAGAGAACAACTTCTATAGAGTATTTACAAGGAGATATTCAATGTGGCTTAGAGAGGAGTCTTTGGAGTTTGCTGGGTTACAGCCTTGCCTCTGACACTCACTGGTGTTATCACTTTGGGCAAATCAATTAAAATCTCACTTCCCCTAGGAAATTCTCCAAGAGTCCTAAATTCCAGAATAGATGCCAATTTGCAATAAAAAAAGAAATTTTCTTCATTGAGTTTTTTTTATTCCAGTAAAATCACATACTCTGTTTTCTACTTATCTTTCTGTCTGTTTTCCTGCCTCTATTTATCTCTATTTTTCTCTCTTTCTCAATTTTCATGTCTTTGTCTCTCTCCAATATGTTTTTCTGTCTTTCTGTTACTTTTTCTGTCTGTTTCTTTCTATGTCTTTGTCTTTCTTCCTCTATTTTCTCTATTTTTAACTTTATAGGGCACCAAAATCTTTTGAAGCCTACTTTAATAGGCCTAGCTATCTCCTTAGGTTAGGAATTAGTTAATTAACCGTTTGGTTCTAGGAAGTCATACCTCTAGAAAGACAAGGGAAAGATATATGCTATTTAATCCAATGCCTCATTTTATAGATGGGAAAGATGAGACCTTGGGACAAAGTGCATCCATATGCTTGGCTGATGACGATTTCCCATGACGAAGGGACTAAAAAGCCTACTACTGGGAGAGTTGAGAGCTGTAGAATGAGATTGTCTTGGAGAGACTGTGTAGCCTAAGTAGAAGTTCTGTAACTGGTACCAATTTATTCACTTAGTGGTTAAAAGGAGCCTTTTGAGTTGGCTATACAGTTTGAACTGCTGATACCTTGGGAGAGGTTTTCTTTCACTTTGGCCTCTCGTTTGGTTATTAACCTGATGAATATATTCCTTAGCTAATGTTGTTCAGCCAGAGATGGTGCTTTAAAGTCAGAAACACTGGACATTCCCCACTGAAAACAGTATGAGCAACATATGACTCACAAGGGGGGAAAATGATCTGACTTTCACTTTTTCAATTTAAGTTTAAAGGAGGGACTCAAATGTTGTGAGTATCAAAGGTTAAGAGAGCAAGCATCTGAAGTTTGGTGTACCTAGCCTCTAGATTTTGTGGCAAGCTTGGCATTAAAGGTCAGAAGAGTAAAAAGTGGCTTCACATTTCAGCCCAATACTAGCTGATATTAGGAAACATCTGGCAGTCTTATCTTACCTAGATGTGAATTTAGCACGATTCACGTAGGAACTACCGTATAGGCCCTATGTAGGTTTTGACCTAAATTCAATACAAATGTTCATAGAGACCAAATAAATGTTTGAGAGGGTCCTTCCAAGGTGTTTCAGAGAAATGTTTATATTTTTGTTCTTGCTACATTTTCGCAATAAATATTTTTAAAAGCTAATTGTTAAGTGGAACCAGGGACATTAGGTACTTAAGATTGAATAAAAAGAACAGCTGATCAGGTATTGAGCCAATTGTATCAGAGAAAAGAACATCACAGGTCCCCCCAGGATGCCCCTGACAGTGGAGAATATAGATACTGTAGCACCAGGAGGGTCAGCTAGAATGTACTTGCAGCAGAAGCAATTTCTTCAAAGCATCACAGAGAATAATTGGCAGAGATAAGAATAAACTTCATCTTTGTCTCTCAGACCATTGCTATTTCCATAGTTCCTTTATCCATTAATATTTGTAGTTCTTAGGAGTCTTTATGAGATTGCTTTTGGTAAATCATGGAAATTGAAGATAAACATGTATATGATATTTCTTTAAAAAATAAATATCAGACTAATATCTGGGAGAGATTCAGTATTACATCAGATTGACTTTATCTTTTTTCCCCCACCACAGGATTGAGTTTACCATTTTTTATGTTAGTTCATTCCATATGGAATTTTGTAGTGGCCTTTCCCATCAGGCTTAGTTTCAGCTGAAAGGGAAAAGCTGTATCTTCCTTCAGCCAGTTTTTACCCAAACTGACTTCATTTCAGGAGAGGAGAAATAAAATTAGCACAAAACGCCTGCTAGGATTAGCAACAGATCAGATGGAGTTTGCCAATGCTCCCATCTACCCCTTCAGAGCTCATTAACATTCCTTCAGACTTGCATGTTTTAAAAATGGAATCCAAAATAATATGACAACCTGTCTTGCAAACTCTTGGATTTAATTAACCAGTGAAACAAATTTGCAACCAGCCTACTTAATGGATATATTACAAAACCCTACCACAATATCATGCATCAGATTTGATTTCACATAGAAAAATCTTGCTTAGGACAACATTTTTCTCCCCTCCCCCTTTTTCCTCCCAACCCTTCAGGAATATTTATTAAAAATTCCTCAAAATTGTATTTCTTTTTCAGTGAAGGATATCAATATTGTATTGATGTGCTACTTGGATAGCTTTGTGAATAGTGATTGCTTGGCTAAATGAAAAACCCTGGGGGATTTCAACTGAACCTAAAAACATTAAATACAAGTGCTTTGCAAAATAACTCCCTAAGTGGTGATACAGAAACCCATTATAAATACAGAGGCTGTCTGCCCAATTCTAATTTCCTTACTTTTCTGAAAGGGAGTGGTTGGAGTTAACAGAAGAGAGAGCTGATTTTTCTAGATTTAGTTACCAGATGGGACTTTTGAATTTCTATTAAGTGGATGGCTTAAAGTGAACTGCATAAAAGATAGTGAATTTTAAAATATTATCTAAATTAGGAGATTGCTTTCATTATTATTCCTCCACTAATGCCTTTCACTGATACATCAAAACAATGAGAGATTGACTCTGAATTTTCAAAGGCTAAGTAAGCTAGAAGAAAACAAATTCTGATGGGTTTTACACACCATCAGATGCTTTGGTGACATGTCCAGGAGTAGTCTTGTTCAGGGCTTCATAACTTTTTCCTACTGGAGAACACTTCAACACTTCTTAAACTTTGGATCACTATGGGCTCATAATCCAAAGTTTAAAAAGTTCTGGAGTACTGAATCCAGAGCAGCTGACTTTAAAGCCATAAAATTGTTGGTCACATCCAATCTCAAGTAGGTCAAGCAAGCTTTAAAGGGCTTGAAATTTAGGTTGGTGGAGTAAGTAGCCTTATTCTTAGAATGATATTGAACTGTCCCTATTTTAAATATTATGCACGTTGGATGGGAGAAAATACTCTAGAGATTAAGCAAGGTATAAAGATATAGGACCTGTGACCTCAAAGAACTTAAAATTAGTGGACAAATGAGATGTATGCAAACAAGAACATTTATACTTCTTGATCATCTTTCCATCTCTTAATTCTTGTTGACTCTTAAGTTCTGTCTACGTTGATTTCTAAATATCATGATCCTTTTGGCAGATTGAGTGCATCTATCTCACATCCATTTTTTAACAGCATGACTTAAGCTATATGGATTGTGTTTTCTATATTTCTATTTACTTTGTTCCCACGGTAAGGAATTAATATTTCACCAAACCATTTGGATCCACATTCCCTTCATTTTAAGAAAACATTTTTTTCTGTAAACTAGGTACTTAGGATTAACGTATGCAAAAATAACAGTAATACAGGTAATAAATAAAAGGAAAACAAACAAACTACATCCCTAATCTTCAAAGGATACTGAAGTGTCTGACTTCTTATTTTATTTTATTTTTTGTATTCCTGATAAAGCATATTGAACTGTGATTTCTCCCGCTAAGCCCAGCTAACATATCCAAGGTGGGGAATTGTCACCAAGACTACCTGATATAGAACATCTGTCTTTCTACCCTGAGAATAATCTGTGGAACAAAAACAAATGTGTCAGAATTAGTGGGACTAGGTGTCAAATGCTTCCAAAATGCTATTTATGGGAGAGAAAAATCATAGACCAATGGATTTTATTGGGAATACTGACAAGGTAATAGAAAAGATTTGAATGTATATTTGAAAAGTATAATATATACTTTAGATATGTGTACAGTGTATAAATGCTACACAAGTACATAGTGTACATATATAATATACAGTGTGTGTACATGTTCACATATGTATACGAACATGCATGTTCTCTGTGTTTATATATACATATCTGACACTTGGTGATCTCACTCTAGGAGATATTACTTATTTTACTCTTAAGGAGGGCTTTGACAAATAAATGTCTTCAGAAGACATCCTTGGAGAGTACATAAATTTAACAGTGAGGTAAAATACAATAGGCAGGCTCCTAAACAGTGTGATTTAAGGGAGCAACGGAAGGTTAATGTTTTCACTTAATCTTTTCTCCACCAACTTCTCAAAGAGTTCAACATTTCCTCCACGATCTAATAATGATTTAGATTCTAAAGGCAAGGTTCCAGTTAAGTTACACAGCTTTTAACTGAGGAATATTCTCTTCTCCTTTAGCCCAAACATAGAAGATTAGGTGAATGTGGTTCTGGCTCAAGTGAAATTATTTAGAAATAGGATATGTAAGTATGAATTCCATGGTATGTCATCTCCATAGAGTGTACAAGGAACCATATGGAGGTTCTGCAGGTTCATACAGAGAACTGCATGAGACCTCTTGGACACACTAGAGCCAAGACCCTATGAACAATATTCTTTAAGTTTTGTAGGATCTGATGACTTTGGGGTAAGTTATTTTTTCAAAGTGTTTCTAAAAGCTCATGTTTCTGTGTTTGTTTATTTTTTTCCATTTTCTTCTTCAGAAGTTAGGATCATACACAAATTTCTATTTTCTTCATCATGATCCTCCTATTCCTTCTCCTACCATGAACAACACACACTAGTGCTTTTGTATGTTTGAAGACTGCCAAACTGTTTTACTTAATGATGCAAAATCACATGATCTCCACTAAAACCATGAAAAGTAGGTGATATTATTTTCCCATTCTAACAAATGAAGATAACTGAGGTATATAGAGCATAAGTGACAGTCTCAGGGTCAGATATCCAAATATCTGAGGCAGGATTAGAATAAGCTCTTCCCAGGTCCAAGTCTGTCACTCTTTTGCACTACCAGATATCTTCTTTCCTCTCCCCTTAATTTCTATAGATAAATTATATTCTATTCTATGATTTGCCTGGACAGCTAGGTGGCACAGTACCAAACCTGGAGTTAGGAAGACTCATCTCTCTAAATTCAAATTTGGCCTCAGATACCAGCTGTGTGACCCTGGTCAAGTGACTTAACCCTGTTTGCCTAATTTTCCTCATATATAAAACAAGTTGGAGAAGTAATGGAAAACATATCCAATAGCTTTGTCATGAAAACCCCAAATGGAGTCATGAAATGTCAGATACTACTGAAAAAGGACTGAACAGTGAGAATGGTGTCATGATTTGTGAACACCAATCCAATCTGATACCTATGACTTGTTTTGGTTATGTTTGGTTTTTGTTTTCTCCCCACCTCTTATTCAATCAATCCTTTTAACCACTTGGGTTCATAACAAGATAAAATACTCAATAACTTGGCATATTAACTCTGAAAACGACTTTGCAAAAAAAAAACAAAACAACTCTGAGTCCCATCTCCTACTCTCTTAATTCTGGAATGCTCACAGTTATTCATAGCATGCAGAAAAAAAAAGGAAATACTCTTGGGAGTTGCTCCTGGACTTTCTGAAGACTTTGCTTATTTTCAGCCTTTTCCCCTTTCCCTGCCCTTCCTCCTGTTTTGTTCTGACAAACCAGCTGGATCCTTGTTTAATAGGCTATATGGTGAGTATACAATTTCTCCCCCTCCTCCCACCTATACCTGTAATCACTGTCAGCTCTGCATGACTCAACCCAAATATCAAAAATGGTTGGAATGAGTAAGAATGACAAACAAGAGATTCACTGCTTAAAGGTTGTGGGCTCTGTCTCCAAACCCAGTATTTTGGGACCCGTTTTCTGACTTATTAGTAAGCCCCTCCTCCCAATCTAGTCTGAAATCTTAGTGTACCAGTTGTGAGGGTCATGCCCTGGATAGACCTCTCATGTTTTGTGGGCAATGTCAGATGGGAATCAAAATAATGTGGATATTTCTGAGCTCCTATCTTTAGTATGGAGTTTGGGGGCTTGCTGGCAGCCTCCTGATATTGCAATGTGTCATCCTTGCCAGAAAGAGGTCATAGAGGCAAAGCACGTCCAAAAATCCAATCAACATCTCTTCTTGATTTCTGAGTCCTTGAAGAAATTGCTTTCCATCTTTCTTATAATCCTGCTTAGAGTGCTATGTGTACTTCTAATTAGCAATTTTGAGTTCCACAGAATGTTACCTGGGTTTTATAATTAGAGTTAGGGTAGAGCAATTAGTGCATTTTGGGGCTCTTGGTCACATTAGCAGGAAATCTTTTCACCAAAAAAAGTCACAAATTCTCTGTTGTTATTAAACAATTACACTGTAGTGGTCAAAACTAGAAATGTTACAGAGGTAGATGGCTTTAGAAATTATGATTACAGCAAGCACACAACATGAATATATCCTCTAAAAGTTGAGAGAGCACAAGGCTACTACTGAGCTCAGTAAGAGTAATTATACCATCAAGTCAGTTGTCCCAGAATGAGCTATTTGGTTGAAGACTTCCCTATTTGATAGTGAATCAACCATGCAGCAGGAGAAGCAGCAGCTTCTTCCTTCTTAGCTGCTATTACCCTGTATCTTATCTTGCTTCTTGTTGGGAGATGCTGTAATTAGAAAGATTAATTAGTAGTCAGTGCAATAAAGACATATCTCCTTGAATTAGCAGTATGTCAGGACCAAAACGCTGAAGCTTTCAAACAGAGAGAGATGAGATCAAAAATGTTCATCACTTGTTATGTCAGACAGCATAATGAAAATGCAAATCTTTACTTTTTTCTCTCTTTTTTCTTTTTTTCTTTAGTTTTTTTATGTCATTATCCATCTTTTGTGCTGATCTCTAAAAATGTGAAAGAGATGTTTGCATGAAGAGGATAGAGATTCATTAAGTTTGTAAAAACTCTATAAGTGCTAATTAGGTAAGAACCCATCAAAATCTAATTAGGAACAATTAGTGCTTGCTCTTCCCTATGAAAGAATAGGAAAGGGTAGAGTATTTGTGTAGATGTGGAGAGATTAAGGTGTTCCACTTCAGGCAAGAGTACATGTGAAAAACCTCTTTTTCATAAACAGCCATTTGGTAATAATTACAATCTCTTCCATTTTCTCAGCCTTTTCTTTATTCAAGTGTGTTCAAAACAATAATAGTTGGCATTTATATAGAAGCATAGGATTTTCAAAGTGTGTAGGACTTCAGGTCCCATTTAGTTCAAGCTGCAACAAAAAAAGAATCCCCAGTAGAGCTTATTCAGAAAGTGTTCATCCAGGCTCAGCTTACAGATGTGTAATGAGCTGGGTTTTGTAGCCCATACCTTTTGCTAGGGAGGCTGAGGTAGATGAATTGTTTGAGTTCAAGAGTTTTGAGCAGCAGTGAACTAAAACTGATTTGATGTGTGCAATAACCAACATTAATATGGTACAGGGAGGTGACTAGACTAACTAAGAATGGGAGAATGAATTTTGGTAAAAAAAAAATGGATCAGATTTGAGTTTCTCTTCTCTACTCTATCTGTAGTTCTGCCTAGTGAAGATGGCCCTTCCAGGATAAACAGATCACTTCAACATTTCAGTATTATGCTAACTCAAATCTTGAATGTTGTTTCTCTTTATTTTTCAAAAGAGGATCAATGGCATCATGCTGTGATGTCTTGATTTGAGTGTGGATTGGATTTAAGTGAGGCAGATTTTCACAGCCATTAGGCTCATTCTCTCCCAGAATCATCCAAGCCCAGTGGCAAAATAAAAGTGAAGATGACAGGAATGCAGTAGATGACCTTGGTGTTGTCAAATTCTGAAAAAGCTGTAAGTGTTTTACAATGCAGGTTTCAGCTGCCTTTAGGATCATTAGAAGAAATTGTTTTCATCGACCCCTTCTACTGCAGGAAGTCTTCACATGTTTGGGGTAGGTATTCTTCTAACTCACCAAAGGATTTCAGGTTTTTCCCTTTGCCATGATGGTTTTATGGGGTGTAGCCACTTTATACACAACAACTTCTTAGAGACACAAATGATATTTGGGTGACAAACATCAAAAGTGTATAAGCAGGGCTGAAAAGGATTAAGCAAACCCTCACCCCAGAGGTGCTGATCCTTTCTGAACACCCCATACAATCTTGGACAGCATTCACTCAGTATCCTCTGCCCTCTAGTTAGAGAGTCAAATGGTAGAACAATAAATTCCTTCCAGAGTTTTCCTTTATAGAAATTGAAAAATGGACTTCTGGCTCACTGCACCCTCAATCTACACCCCTGTCTATTTTAACCTGAAGGAACAACGCACTTCCTGGTGCTTCTACCCCCGTCTATTTCCAACTTCCTTTTGTGTGATGTCTTCCTTTTTCTTATTTGTCTTCTTAGCAGAGTGTGTGGTACATACTAAATGTATGTGGCACTTAATAAATGTTTACTGAATTGAATTTATTTGAATATAATTGTGTCAGTCATTAGTAGATGGTTCTGTCAGTGGCCACTGCACTGCCCATAAGGACACCTAATCCCATAAATAGAAAAAAAAACCTATATAAATATTAATTGTTTATATATATATATTTCATTCATATCACAAAGTTGTCTTTTTTCCTATTTATTTCAATAAATTAATTCAACAATAAAAATTATTTATTAGGATCTACTACCATCAAAGAGGCAACATGCCATAGTGAATACAGTGCTGAAGCCAAGAAAATCAGAATTCAAATCCCTCTGATGACATATATTGTTTATGGGATCCAAGACAAATTATTTAACCTTGAGAAAGTTTTAGGAGCCTCTCTAAGACTAGAAGTTGTGGAAAACATATCTCCCTCCAGTCAAAGTGGGATTTTTCTCATCTGGAAGTTCCTAAAGACTAATGAAATCAGTGGTAAAGTATATATTTCCTATCCCTACTATGTATCAGGACTTGAATACACACACACACACACACACACACACACACACACACACACACTGAATTAATCCCTTCTCTCACTGGGGAGGTATGTGTTTTAAGTATTGTGGAATAAGTCTAAAGAAGATAAATAAAATAAATGTAAGACAGATTATTTGCGTGTAAATTGTCAGTTTGGACATACCCATATTTATATATCAAGATTTCTTCATGGGGCAACAAGGTTTGGCAGCGCCACATAGCCACCTCAAATGCCCATAAAATATGACTCTAAACCTACTTTAGGGCTGTAGAAATCACAAAAATACAAAAAAAATCTCCCAATTAAGGCAGCTTGGCAGGAAGAGCTCATGGCAGCATACTGGGACCTGAAAAAAGCCCAGCCTGAAACAGAGGGTTGACCCTGGGGTGGCCATGACAAACTGTAACTAGAACCCTCAGGAGAGTGAACTAGCAGCAGCTATGGCAGTTTCCAGGATTATCAAACCATAAGAAAGAATGACAAAATGAAAGGTCAGTGGAACTCAATTAATTTGGGGGAGAAAAGGAGTCCAGCCAAACTGCCTCCAGGGCAAGGAAGCAGCAGAAGTGGTGACCATGTAGCCATCTCCACGTGGTTGCTTCAGAGCTCCTGGTCTGCAGACTGCAGTGGGGCCAACCAATAATTCAGAGGCTAAGTGCTCTTGTGTCGAGTGGGCTGAATACAGATTATGGTCTCAGTTGGTGGTCCTGGGGTGCATTTTCAGTGAGCCAAAGCTAGTGGGCGCAGGAAAAAAAAGTCTCCCTCACAATAGCTCTGGCAGCAGCAAAAACCCCAGGAATTGGGAATTTCCCCTCTGGAAGGAGAGTTCCACAGAGCTAAAAAGAAAAGTAATTCACTGGCAACATGAGCAAGCAAAGGAAGCAAAGTAAGAATAGAAAGCAAA
>JAQQSW010002522.1:0-14937 GCA_028646575.1 Pseudocheirus occidentalis
TCCCTTAGGGAAACCAGCTGATTCTTCTCTTGTTCCTTGTTCCTTTCTGTAATAAGATATAATATTGAGACTTTCCTTGTTCTGAAGATTGTATATAATATTGTGAATTGTTGAAACTGTGAACATTGTACTGAATAAAGATTTGTAATGGAATAAACAGAGTGTTCACTAATACTGTGTAATCCGAATCTTAAAAGCTCTTCACAGTAGCATTCTCTCAGGAATCTACTGCTGATTGGCTTTACAGCTTCCTTCCTTCCTTCTGTCCTTCCATCCTTCTTTGTTGCTTCCTTGAGGCTCCCTGTCTTTCTCGGGCTGGAAGTACAAAGCTTCTATCCCAATAGATAAGGCCATTCAGTATCAAAGCTTTAACTTGCTTCATTTTTTTTAAACTGGGCTAGCTACCCTCTTTGGGTAGTGGTAGCCCTCTTCTCCTGAAAACTCACCATATTGATGCAAGACCAGACACTTCACTAGCTTTAGCCCTATCGAATTCAGTTCAGCACTCCTGAGCTCTTAATCTACCAGACTCAGCCTGTCCAGCAACAAGAATTACAAGCATGTACCACCACACCCAGTTAAATAAAATTGGACTTAGAAGGGCCTGGGATAAAAGGTAGCACTTGAGGTTAGTCTTGAAGAAAGCTAGAAATCTTGATTTTGCTTTGAACAATAATGCCCAAGATTGGTATGATTCAGTTCTTTGTATAGTATGTCACTGAAGAAAGATAATCCCTGATGATAATTATGTAAATAGCAATAACAACAGTGATAAAATCCATAAAAATGCATGAAAAGAACAGTTCAGAAGAGGAGACATAAGGAAGCTCAGTGTCTTCATTATTATCTTCATAAACTTCATATACTTATTTTTTTAAATAGAATTTACAGGTTCACATACAGTCATAAATTTGGGATAAATTTAAAAGACTGAATGGATGAAAAGAAAAATTGTAAATTATAACATTTGTCTAATATCATCTATTTATAAATTCTCTTAATTCTGCTTATTTTATTCTATATTTGTTCATACAAATCTTCCTATGTTCATTTGAATTCCTCACATAAGATAATATGTGTGTTCATGTCACATGGATAGATTTCTGGGATCTTGTCCATCCCTTTCCAAATGAGACTGATTTTTTTTTGTCTTTGAGGGAAGCAAGAGATGGACTATTTCAGAGTGTTTGCTCATTCCTTCACCTATCTCCAAAAGATGAGATTGGATTAGAATTATATCTAGCCACATCTCAATCATCTCTAAGTGTAGGGGTCTTACACTTTGGGATCCCCAGGATACATATCACTTTTCTTGATCACTCTCTAGAAAAGAGTAATGTTTAATATTTCTAGTTTGGTTACTTCCCATTAATATCTGTTATACACACATACACACACAAACAAAAACTCATCACGAATAGATAATAGTGAGTAAACCCATTTATCAAAGTGAAAACAATAAATAAAAGTCTGAAAAGTTATACAGATTAAAAGAGACTAAAGAATACGCAAAAGTAGAATTCTTTGGCTGAGACTAAAAGAAAGTACCATAACTCAACCAGAGAGAGTTGGAACACGTTGGAGGGTAGGGGTTGGTGGTGGAGGGATCACTTCCCCTAAATGTCTACAGCTCCAAGGGTGTATGGTTAGTCATTCAAAAGTTAATACATGCTTCTCATGACTACCTCTCTTGAAATCCTATGCTGCAATGTTTCCTCTGACAATCTTCCTTATACAGGGACCCAGGGTCAAGTTCAGAATTTTCTCAGTCACTCTGAAGTCACATCTTCCTCTGAGTATAGTATGCAGCAGAGGACTCTACCTTTGGGAAAACTCACCTTTTTTGGAGATACATAAGAATGTTAAGGGTTATAAGGCTCTTTTTTTTTAACTTTATTTTGCTGTTAAATTGAAAAGGAAAAAAATACCATTTACTAGAAAACAATACAGGTTAGGGAAAAGAAATTTCACAACTTCCATATACAAAAACAATACCTTCTGATGATAAATCTTTTCCTTGGCCAAGTTTTACAATCCCCTTCAAGAAAAAAAACATTTTGAAAGAGGCCCTGGAACCATCTCTGAAGTAGTCAGATAGCCTTACTAATTGTGGATTTTCTTTGGCTCAGTATTTGGGGAACAGAGAAGAGTGGGTGGAGGAGTTTGAGTTATGGAAAAATTTACATGTCAAATACAAGCTCTAAACCTAACCTCTTAAAAGAAGGATTTAAAATGGAATTCATGAGTGATTCAGCCCAGGCGGGGCTTTTAAAATTTTTTGGAAAAAATAAATAACTTTACTAAGAAGAAGAAAAATGTTCCCAGCTGGTAGGAGAAGGAAATGGTGAAATTTCTTGTGAGTAGAATCAGAAATTTAAGCATTCTACCCTTTGAGATCCATCTCTGGGTTTTTTTGTTGTTGGTCGAAAGAACATTGCTAGAATATAGGATGTTTAGAAATCAGTCAATTAACTGTTATTCACTCTTGCATATACCACACAGACAATCAGCTGCCAACCTGACAAGTCTTTCTCCACAACAACTCAAAAATTACATTTATTCTTTCCTTTCAATAAACCCCATTGTTCCTCCCCACCTCCCTTACCTCTAGGATCGAATCCAAACTACTTTGTTAAGTATTTAAAGCCCTTTACATCCTGGTTCTAGCCTGCCTTTCCAACCTTATTATAACATTTCTTCCCTTTACAAATTCTTTGCTCCAGCCATTTTGACTTGCTATTCCTCATGCACAACATCTTATCCCTGCTGCTTTATATTTACCCAAGTTGTCTGTCCCCTATGTCTGGAATCCTCTCATTCCTCACTACTGTTTAAGAATGTGTGTATGTGTGTGTGTGTGTGTGTGTGTGTGTGTGTGTTAGATGTGCCTGACTCTTTGACCCCATTTGTGGTTCTCTTGGCAAAGATACTAGAGTGGTTTGCTATTTCTTTCTCCAGCTCATTTTTACAGATGAGGAAACTGAGGCAACTTATGTGTTACACAGGCCACCTAGTGACCTCTACAGTGACTGCTAGCAACTATCCTCAGTTAGGCAAGTTCATGCATTTGAGGGGTAATTCACTTTCTTCTGTGCATAATAGAGAGTTGCCTCTAGTAAGCAAATCTAAGGATCTCCTTAGAGTGCTGGGATCTGCCCATTGTGGGGATGAGGATTGATTTTTTTTGGGGGGGGGAAGGGAAGCAGGGGGAGAGAAGAAAATATATTCTCATTATTCCAAATTTGGATTTAGAATTCACTGAGCAACTACTGCTAATCCCACAGGTGTTACAAAGTTGGAGCCCTCTTTTCTGTACTGATGGTACCCCCTCTGCTCTGGACCTAGGCATTTAGTTATGCGAGGTTCAGTCTTGGACTTCAATGAAAGGAGTTAGTCTTCTCTTTCTTCACACTCACTGGCTCATTGAACTCCCTATACTATTGCCCCAGATAGATTTTAAGTTATGGCTCACATCTAGGGTTTCCTCCAAAAAGGAATAAGTAGAAAGGCATTCAATGTACAATATAGAACAGTTCATTTATTACTACTTTAAAAAGAGAGATTTAAACCTAATAAGATTATAGGGCAGTTTGCAAGACCAGTAATTAGACATTTTGTAATTCACCTTGACTCTGCCCTGTCCAAAAAACTCTCTGTACATTCCTGCTGGTAAAACGGCAGACCCCATGGAATTTCCAGGCCTCTCGGATTAAAGTCACCTCCAGACTTTTACACTTCTGTCTTTGAATATGTATTCATTTGTCTAAGATTAGGAAAGAACAGGAAAAAAAGGCAGCCCAAACAACCACATTTGCCGTGTCCAAAACCACCAATTCTGTGAGAAGAGTTTTCAGAGCTATATTTTGTCCTACCAAGTTAAAAGCTTATTTAGGCTCAGACTTGCCTAGGTCAGACTGTGCTTTAGGTGACATGTCCTCACAGCTGCAAAGGAAGGGAATAAGCAGAATGCCTAAAAGGTGTCAAGCACTATGCTAAATGCCTTATGGATTTTATCTCATTTCATCCTCTGGGATAAACTCTGGGAGGTAGATGCTGTTATTATCTGCACTTTACAGATGAGGAAACTGAGGCAAGCAGAAGTTAAATGACTTTCCCAGGGTTACACAGCTAGTAAGACTGGATTTGAACTCATATTTTTCTAACTCCAGCTCCAGCACTCTATCTACTGCATCACCTAATTACATGGGTTTCAAAGGGAGAGACAGAGAATTAGGTCAAGTTCGTTGTTCATACCTATCTCACTCTCCCCTCCCACACATGTGCACACACATGTACATACACACATGCACACACATGCACACACACACACCTCGAAGCAGCTTGAAGCAACTCTGACAAAATTTGCAAACAGAAGAATTTGGGGCATTTATTCTCTTTTATACAGCCACTAAAGTCACCACCTCTGTTAACTTTGCAGACAGTAAGGGGACTCTTCATCATCTTAAAGTACAGTATAAGCCTTTTAGTGTGAGTCAAACATGGCCAAAAGCAAACCCCAAAGCTCCCTTTGAACCAAAACCATGAATGGCAACTTTAAGCATGCTTATTTCCTTATGTTACAGAACAGCCATTTGTTGTGTAACAACATCCATTGAACCCTATGTTGTAATGAAGAAAAATATATAAGCAAAGTCAATAGGAGTCATGTCTAATACTATATAGAAGTGGTTTTCATTTTGTGATCTGCAAACCCCTTGGGAGGTTTGTGATGATAGTTCAGGGCATTCATGTAAAAATTCCATAATGACGCCTTAAGCAATAAATAATTACAGTATATTATGAGTAGTATATTGTGAACCTAAGGGTTCACAGCACACTTTTTGTTGTTGAAAGGGGTTCATGTAACAAAACGATTAGGAACTACTGCTATATTGCATTCAGAATTCAGTCTCTTTTTTTTTTCTTTTTGGAAGTCAGTCAGGGTTAAGTGACTTGCCCAAAGTCACAGGCTAGGTAAATGTGTCAAGTGTCTGAGGCCGGATTTGAACTCAGGTCCTCCTGACTCCAGGGTCAGTGCTCTATTCACTGTGCCACCTAGCCACCCTTTTTCCCCTCTTAAAAAAAATTTTTTTTGCTTCCATTTTTTTAACTTAACAAACATCCCCCCACAAAAAAGTGAGCATTTCCAAAGACAAAATAAAATATGAAACATTGTTGTATGCAAAACCATTAATCTCTGTCCCATAGAATTTATTTTCTATAATGGTGTTTCTATGGGAAAATATATCCTAAGTTCCAGGACACTGACTTACAAACAGATTGTTGAATGCAGCCTATTCCTAACTTTAGGGCTTCCCAACACACAGTACCAAATGAATAGTCAAAATAATAAACAGTAAATTTTCCAGAAGTGGAAAAGGTTACTTCCAGTTGTGGTGTTCAAGGGAAATTTAATTGAAGAGATGAATTTAAAGTAGACCTTGAAGAACTGATAGGATTGAGATAACCAGAAGAAAAAAAAGGACATCCTAAATCACGGAGATGACCTGAGTGACCCTGGAGATTTCCTCTAATTCAAGTCTTATCTTTGCTTTACATGTCTTCTCAGAAAAAGCTTGGCATGAATTATGTAAATTCCTTTAAAATTTAGTATGCATCTCTGATGTATGTATGATTGCTCTTATTCTTTACCTTGTTAATAATAATAATAACTGTTCACATTCATATGGTGTTTTAAGGTTTACAAAGTAGATATTTTCTGCTATTTCATATTACTTGCCTTCATGAACTATTCTGATCAACCTAGCCTACTTGCCATCCAAAAGCCTGGAATACATTCCCCTTTTTATCTCCTCTTTTCTTAGGGTCCTTAAAGTCCTTCAAGGCTCAACACAGGTACCAATTCCTAATGAATGCGTTTTTCCTGATCCTCCTAGTTGGCTGTATTTTCTCCCTCCTCAAATTATCTTCTATTTATTTCTTTGTGCACATGTATTCACACCCTCCTAACCCCTAGTAGAATGTTTGTAACAGACTGAGCCCCCATATATAAGGAATTTCAGGTTTAAGAATTTGTCAGTAGTTTTAGTTCCCAATTATAGACTTTGTCATTTTCCAGGTTTAACAGGGGTGGTTATATAGTAATTCACCCCTTTGTAAGGCTGGTCCTATCTGGGCTTTGCTCACTTTTGCCTCAAGAGTTTACCTCAGTTAGTTCTAGAATTATCACTACATCACCCTTGCTTTTGGCACTTCCCTAGAGAATAAATGTGTACTTCCATACCCTTACACTGAAGCCATTTCTTTCTACTGATCAAAGTTTCTTTACAAATCTCTACTCTCTGTTGCCATTAATTATACCTGACAAGCATTTGGCAGCTGCCTGATTCTTAAATTTTCTATTAAGGAGAGGAAACAGATCCATCTGCAGTATGCACTTACTCATACTCTTGCTACAAAGTCTCTCTGAGCCAAGCTGGCTATATTTACTCCCAAGGATTCTAGGGATTCCCCTGAAGGGAAGAAGTATCTTTTTCTAATGCTATCCATTCAAGCCACTATTCTGAGTGTGTTCTCCATGCTGTTAAGTGCCAGTGACTAGTATCCCAGCTCCATTTAAGCAATTAACATCAATTAGCTTGCTTCAAAGATAGAGGAAGATCAGAAGAAACACAAGCATTCCCCCATTTCCCCAAAACATTGGGAGTATACTCTTTACTCTGCAGGGAAAAGGGGCTCAGACTAGTTTTTACAGGACATTCAAAGACCTCACTCCTCCAGGGATTGATTTTTTGTTTTTGACTGGCTAACTGCAAAACCTAGCATGGACCTGACTTCTAGATCTTGTAAAACTCCTAAGGCCAATGGTACCTCTCATATAAGAAGGCTTTTCATCTCCTTCACCTAAAATGAAAGAATAAACACCAAAACAAAGAACCAAGGTCCATATTCGCAGACCACATATCAGCCTCAGATAAGGACAAAAGGAGGCCTCTTCCTTCACAGAATTGTCTGTCTATCTTCTCTCACTGGAATACCAACAAACAAGAACTCACCCAAAGAGAAAGATTAGATCCTTATCAACTAGTGCCTTTTAGATGTGCCTCAATTCCAGCTACACAACTGCAACCAAGCAAAGAAGCTTCTATTTACCAGGTGATTCAAAGACAGAACCTGTTACTGAAGTCTCACGTGCTCCAAATCTCTCCAACGTATTTTCTTTTTTTTTTTTTTTGGAGGGCAGTTGGGGTTAAGTGATTTGCCCAAGGTCACACGGCTAGTTTTTGTGTTAAGTGTCTGAGGCCTGATTTGAACTCAGGTACTCCTGACTCCAGGGCCGGTGCTCTATTCACTGCGCCACCTAGCCGCCCCTCTCCAACGTATTTTCAATAGAAATCATCTCAACTCTTCTGGAAACAGGTTCCTTAGCCTCTATAACATAAAAAGTTGCATCATTGATATATGTTCATAAGGAATAGCCTTTATAGTCTACACCTTCCTCCACTTTGAAAATTATGCCATCCTCAGCAAGTCAACTAAGGGACATTTTGAACATTTTATCTATGCCCTCAGAAATAAACATTGTCCTTTCACTTACTTCCCCAGTACCATACAGGAAAGTATCTCAAAACAGTCATTGTGGCGTGATCATATACAATTTAAAATGTATACGCAAAAATCACAATTGAACCCATGTAAAAAATTATGCAGATTCAAAAAAAGTTTTTATAAAGTTTGCTAAAGATTATTGCTTTCATGACAAAGAATTGGAAATTAAGGGGATGTCCATCATTTTGTTAATGGCTAAACAAGTTGTAATATATGATCCTAATGGAATATTATTGTACTATATGGAATGACAAGCATGATGATTTCAGAAAAATTTAGAAAGACACAAATTTTGACAAAGTGAAGTGACAGAACCAGGAAAGCACTGTATACCATAACAGCAATACTATATGATGATCAACTATAAATGGCTTAGCTTTTCTCAGCAATACAATGATCCAAGACAATTTCAAAGGACTCATGATGAAAAATTCTGTCTACCTCCAGAGAAAGAATTGACAGAGTCTGAATGCAGATCAAAGCATACTGTTTTCCACTTCATTTTTGTAGGGTTTTGTCTGTGTTTTCTTTCACAATGTGACTAATGTGGAAATATGTTGTGCACCATCACACATGTATATCATATCAAATTGCTTGTGGCCTCAGAAAGAGGATAGGGGAGAGAGGGAAGGAGAGAGAGAATTTAGAACTCCACTCTTTTAAATGAATGTTTAAAATGTTTTTTACATGCAAGTGGGAAAAATAATTTTTAAAAACTTGCTGTTTTCATAATATTCAACAAATGCCTGTCTTGGTGCTCAATGTGGCCTTTTCCAACCCAACAGCAATAAAGACAGAAAAGGTAAAGAAAATTGACTTCCTATCTCAAAGGAATAATGGTGCCTATACACCTTCCCAGATGATATGGAATTCTTCCTGGTGGGATTTAGGACCTGTGGTCAACTAGAAGTCACCTCAGTTGACTTTGCCCTCAGGTGAGAAACCAAACCAACTTGATTTGGCACCTGTAAACTAACTCTGTGTCCAGGGTAGGTCTGGAGCACTTTATCCTTTCCCTTTTTCACTAGGAGTTCTCACTCTGCTCAGGACCTACACTTAAAGAACTAATTTAATCACTGAATAACTCCTAAGGAAAAGAAAACCAAGTTTCTGATTTTAGGAAGTATTGAAAGACTGTTGAATAGCATTGAATAGTGTCCTAGTATTGAAACAAAAGTGAACAAATTAGAAGAATTTGAAGCTTTATAAAAAATGTATAAGCTGCCAATAAGAAGAGAGAATGGTGAAATTAATGCATCACTCATAGAAGATCAGGAGTTGTCAACAAATCTTTTTATGAAGATAGTCGGCTGATCAAAATGACTCTGAGAAATCCTTCAGAACAAAATGAACTGATGAGTGAGGATGACTATGAGGAATACATAAAAATTATTGAGAAATGGACTTGAATTCCCAAATAAACTAACATGAAAGCACCCTCCCCAGCATAATTTTGTCTTAAATTAGTAGTATATGAAAAGTTATTAACTTTAACACTTCTGGGGCGGCTAGGTGGCGCAGTGAATAGAGCACCGGCCCTGAAGTCAGGAGTACCTGAGTTCAAATCCGGCCTCAGACACTTAACACAAAAACTAGCCGTGTGACCTTGGGCAAGTCACTTAACCCCAACTGCCCTCCAAAAAGCAAAAAAAAAAAAAAAAGAAAAAAAAAGAACTTTAACACTTCTGAAAACAATAAGAAAATAATCCCTTAACATCTCAGAAATAACTGGATAAAAATGGTTCATATTTGAACCTTTGCACAACTTTTTTCCTCATGACTTTATTATATAATGTCTGTCTAGTTCTGAACTCATTGCATGGTAAAAATGAGTTCTGAGATTGTGTACCTCAAAGATAGCTTATTATCTGTAAAATGCCATAATTCAATAATGCTGTAATAATTAACATGCATTCATTACCAATTTTGATCAGAATACATTTGGTTTTCTCTCTATGGGAATAATTTATGGGTACTAGGATTGGAAGCCTACTGGTGTGAGACATAGAACAATCCTATCTTACTTTTTTAATTAATCCTTTGACTGAAGCTATTTTACACAGAAAAGGCTTTAACATTTCAGCAGAATTAGATAAAAGATTTAATTACTTAAATTGTTTTAACCTGGGTATGGGGAAGCTATTATAATGACCAAATGCAGCCCCAAAGAAGGAATGAGAAAGTGGTTCCCCTTACTCTTTTGCAGAAGAGTATGGGATATGCTGTATGTGATATTGTACTTTTGTATATGCTATTTTATTTTGTGGAGTTTTTTTCCTTCCTTTCTTCATATTTCATTGTAAGGGATGACTCTTTGGGACAGTGAGAGTAGAAAGCCAGTGGAAATATATAGGTGATGCCTTGTAATAGAAGGATAATGGACTCAAGGTGAAGAAGGAGATATATTTGGGGACATGACAAATATGTGGATCTATTTTGCTTAATTGATTATATGTTATAAAGATTTTAAAGGCTTTTTTTTTCTAATTGGAGAGAATTTGGAGGCGGAGAGGGGTTTCAAATAAATGCACTACTTAAAAAATATGTACTGAGAGCCAGTGACTGACTGTTGGACAAAAACAACTGAGGAACCGAATGGCCTTCTAAAAAGGTGGGACAGGCGCAGCCGGAAGCGCCTGGGTCTCCCGGCGACGCGGCGGCCGCCTGTGCTAGCTGCTAGTCTCCCGGCCGGAGGGGCCAGCGGCGATGCCCTGGCTGCTCTGGGCAACCCGGCTCGGCCCGCCACCAGGAGAGCCCACGGCCTCGCAGGATGCACACCCTTTTTACAAAGGAGGTTCTCCCTCCAGCCCATTCCAAAGAGGAAGATTCCGAGCCGGTATCTAGGCCAACCCAGCCCCTTTACACACCCACACCTTCTCAGACCAGGTGAGATGACTCTAGGACTGTCCCAAGTGGAATACGCTCTACGCAGACACAAATTGATGGCTTTGATCCAGAAAGTAGCCCAAGGCCAGGGTGGGACAGACCAAACAGTGGTCTTGCTCTCCAATCCCACGTTCTTCATGAGCAATGACATCCCCTACAGCTTCCACCAAGGCAATAACTTCCTGTACTTCTGTGGATTCCAGGAGCCTGACAGCATCCCGGTCCTTCAGAGCCTTCCTGGCAAGGAGCTCCCCGCCCACAAAGCTATGCTCTTTGTCCCTCAGAGGGATCCTGGCCAGGAGCTCTGGGATGGGCCAGGGTCAGGGGCTGATGGAGCTGTGGCTCTCACAGGTGTGGATGAAGCTTTCCCTCTTACAGGTTTTGGGGGTCAGGCTGTATAGGTTTCACCTATACCCTTCCTCAACAGGCTTCGGGCTTCCCCGGCTCCGGCTTCTGCTATCTCCAGGAGAAACAGCTGCACAGAAAACTTAAGACACAGGACTTGCTTCTTGCTACTTTCTCTTAGGCTTGGCGTGGCTGGAACTCCCTCTCATTCTCCAAGCTTGGCGTGGGACTGGAACTTCTGCCTCCGGTTAAGTCCTTTCTCCAGGGCCCCTTAGGGTCCCTCCCCTGGCCTTGCCCTCGCCACAGTGAGCCAATCCTGCATCACCCCCAAGGCAGAGAGATAATCCTGCTTATCGCAAACAGGTGCAACCTTCGCATTCTGCCACGAGGTGATCACGGGCCTCCTGTTAGCTGACGACCAATTCAACCCATTACCAACAAGAGCCCCAACATTTCCCTCTGGAGGAGTTCAAGCACCTGGTCCCCTAACTGAAAGTGGAGACAAGTACAGTTTGGTATGACTGGACCAAGCCCTCCCACGCCCAGCTGCATTTAGACTACATGTAGTCTGTGACAGAGACCAAAGCTGGGAGCAGGAACAGGGTGCGAGCTGTCTGCCAGCTGGTACAGCGCCTCCGGCTCATCAAATCTCCAGCCGAGATAGCGCTTCTGCAGGATGCCGGGCCGGCTGACATCCCAGGTATGGGCCAGGCCTGGACCAGAACTCTGCCGATGTGTCAGGGCCAGCCAGTTTCTGAGACAGTGTCACGCATGCCTGGGAGCTCAGGACCAGGAGGCCCTCGGGCTGGCTGGACAGTGATCAGCTGAAATCAGCCTCCTTGGGTTCCCTTTGTGGGTTTACCTGCTAGAGTCCCTGAATAGCTGTGCCCTCTTCCATATGCCGCCTCTCCTCATATCCAAAGACAGTTCTAGAATCTGAGAATTGCCAGGTGGGCAGGGACCCCCAGTGTCACTGAGCTGAAACCCTCCCCATAGCGTGAATCATGGCCCCATCATCCCTTGTCCAAGAAAGGGCAGAGCTCCCAGGATTGAGAGGTGGGAGGAGGGAATCCCTTCCCCCATTTTACAAATGAGGAAACTGAGGCCTAGAGAAGGAAGCTCCTAAGGCTAGTAAACAGTGCTAGGGAAAGAACCTGTTACATACGACCCACACAGGAAGGCCTCTGCCAAATGCTTATGGACTGACTGACTGACCTAGGAGAAGAAAGGAGATGTGGTGTCTGTAGTCCCTACTCAGGCACTGAGGACGGCAGGGGATGCTGAAGTCACGTCTGTCCCTTCATTGTAGGGTGTCATTGTTCCTAGATAGGGTGTATTGTCTCCAGTCATCCCTCAAATTCCTGGGTGTGGCTCATATTGAAAACAAATGAGGGAAAAGGCCTTCTGCTGGGAGGCCTTGAGGGGCTCTCCTTCCCCCCCCCCCCACCCCCACTGTGGGCCAGAGCTTCAGAGCTCCTGCCGTCTCCCTCTGCTGGCTGGCTTGTATCTGCACCACCCCTGGGAAAGTCTCCCGCACACTGACTTCTGCCCCAGCCTTGGCAGTTGTAGTGGACCCCTCTGTTCCTGTGTCTCCTGTGACAAGACAGCCCACAGGCCAGGCCCCCAGACTGTCTCTTGGCCTGTACCATTATGCTCTGGACCCAGGCCACTGTGGCATATGCCTATTGTAAAGCCTTGGCAGGAGTGTGTAACTGTCTGCAGCAGCCTTTGAGGCCTCTGCCTGTGACTTCACACACTAATGTAAAGTCAGTCATCCTTTCACCACGATGGTTGGCCTCACTGCCTCACCCTTCCAATTTGCCCATTGGTGCTCCTCTGTGAAGTAGCTCCCTTCTGTTGGCCTGTAGAATCCAGGGTAAGCTGAAGAGCTGTGGTAGTGGCTGAGGCCTTCCTCAGGCTGAGCTCAGCCTTATATTGCACCTGATGTACCCTAGCTTCCACTCCTAGAGGTCAGCTTGCTCCTAAACTTGGCGTGCTCTTCTCCATATCTGCATTCTCCAAAGCCATGCCTCCCTAGCTGGCCCTCGTCTCCGATGGTCAGGGCTCTCCTCTTCAAGGCCCCGTGGAGCCCATGCCCCCCAGGAAGACTGTGTCCCCGTGAAGGCCATGCCCCTTTTGAAGCTGTCCTTCCTGGATGCCCCCACTGGCAAAAGCCGTTGTTTGTCCTTACCTGTGCCTTCCTAGAGATCGGCACGAATCTCCCCTTTGTCGTCATCATGCCCCCCTGGTACTGGAGTGACCAGGGTGTGGGTCTCCTGAACTCCTTGAGGGCTGAGACCATGCTTACCTCAATGTCCCCCAAGACCCAGTTGAGAATGAAATTTATCATTTTCATGTTAATCACTATGATGTGTGTAACGAACATACTAAGAATTTAATTTTCTAAAGAACTGCCTGCCTGACTCAGGAGTCAGAGCCCACAGTGCAGCTTAACTCAATTAATCAAAACTCTGCCAGTACTCCCAAGCTCCAGACCTTAAAATGAAGCCAGTTAGTTGTAGAATCTGGCTCTGTCCCTGAAGGGAGGTGGTCACAGCCCCCAAAGACTTGACTCCAGAACTGTTGTATTGTGGGACTTAGGGGTTTCTTGTGAGAAACCACTGAATGATTGTAATCCACCTTTCCCCTTCTTTTCCTGGTTGTGATTTAAGCATATGATCTGTGCTTTTACTTCAGCTAGGAGAACATTCTTCACTCTGAAAATAATTAAATTATTTGATTTCTGGTACTCCCATCTCTAGGCCTACTTTGTGCCGCTGAGAGCATTCTCGGGTTAGAGACTGGCTCAGAAAAAAATCACGTTAACTTTAGTGGGTGTCCGAAGTTTTTAAGGGTTGGATGCTGGCTGAAGCCTTTGATTTCAACAGCATGGCGGAGGAGGGACTGGCACCACTGGGTCTTTTTCCAGAGTTCCACCTGACACCTACTCTGGCAGGTTCAGAGCTCCCACTCTTGCCCCACTGCCGGCTCAGCCTTTTGAGCAAGACCACCTTTCATTCTAAGAAATGTTCTTGGGACCTTTCCTTGGCCCAGGCTCGTTGCACATGGATTCAGCTTTTGTGTGCGTCTTTTCTCATGATGCGGGGCCAGGTATGGCCTGCAGTTTTCTTTTCTCTCACAAATGCAGTCTGAGCTATGGACTGCTTGGTTTTATTTGTGCACGAGGTAAAAGTTTTGTGTTAAGAGTTGGTTTTGTGTGCAAAATTAACATCTTAATTGTGTGTTCAGTTAGAATTGTGGAATGTTTATTTCTGTAATTCAAGTGAATTGTTAGAACAGTGTGGAATACTTATAATTGTAAAAAATAAAAATAAAAAGGTGGGACAATTTCCATCTGTCCTTCTCCTGCTTGTAACCCTTAGGATGACAAGAAGTATTGCTAATAAGGAGTAGGAGAGAGAAGGGCTTCTTCACTGTACTGGAGTCATGGTGCCCTTGTCCACAGGGCATCTAGAGTTGAAAGACAACCAGGTGAGCTTGTGCCAGATACCTAGGCTGCCTTTACCTGTTTTTTGGGTTTTCCTCTCCTATAGTAAACTTGTGGTTTCAGTGGAGGCAGAATGTCTTACAACAAGGGCAGCATTTACTGAAGCCATTGGATTGCAGTACCAGTAGCAGGCATAAGCATGCAATGAGAAAATTGTCAGCATTAGAGAGAGATCACCAGAAAGATCAAACTGGGATGTTTGATCCTGATAATGCCCACGTAAAGCCAATCAGCAGTAGATTCCTGAGAGAATGCTACTGTGAAGAGCTTTTAAGATTCGGATTACACAGTATTAGTGAACACTCTGTTTATTCCATTACAAATCTTTATTCAGTACAATGTTCACAGTTTCAACAGTTCACAATATTATATACAATCTTCAGAACAAGGAAAAGTCTCTATGTTATATCTTATTTCAGAAAGACACAATATTTAGAACAAGGAACAAAAGAAGAATCAGATGGTTTCCCTAAGGGAAAAACCAGCTTAACACTTAAAGATTCAATCAATCTAATCAGAGATCCAATCAATCACTTAACAAAGGAATGACCTAATTTCCCTACAAGGGAGTTGATTCAATTAACAATTCACAATATACTGATCTGCCACTCCTGGGGTAACCATTAACT
>JAQQSW010002524.1:0-14936 GCA_028646575.1 Pseudocheirus occidentalis
AGAATGAGGGGAGGCAGGGAAAGACAGAATGGGGTCAATCATTTCATATACAAGAGGCAAGGGATAACTGTTACCATGGAGGGGAAGAACAGGAAGGCAAAAGGGAAAGGGTCAACCTTGCTCTCATTGAATTTGGCTTAAGGAAGGAGTGACATAAACTCAAAACTGGCTATCTTGCCACACAGGAGAGTGGGGAGATGGGGATGAGAGGTGGGATGATGGAGGGGAGGGGAGGGTGGGGGAGAGAGGGGGAGAGAGCACACACTTCTGTGAAGGACCAGAGACAGGGTAGAGAACAGAACAAGGAGGGGGCAGGAGAGGAAGAAGGGACATATAATCAGTCTCTCACAATATGTCCATTGTGGAGATGTTCTGTGTATCTACACATATCAACACAGCCTGTATTGAATTGTTTGTCTTTTGAGTGGGGGTGGGTGACGAAGGAGTAAGGGAAAGAATCTTGAATTTAAAGTTCTATAATTCTATAATCAAGTGTTTTATATATATATTATATACAAGGGACATATGGTTCATCACCAGATTCAGTCTGGAAGCCCTTCCAACTTGAAAGAATGTGCCACAGCTTGCACCAAAGTTATCCCTTTGAAAATCCAAGATCATTCCCATAATTTCACACAATGAAGACTTCAGTAGAGGGCAGACAAAGCATAACTTAAATGTGAGCTTTCATTAAAGTTACTGCTGTTGATAAATAAATAATAACTCACCTATTTCTGTGAAGAACTAGGTAACCTACTCTCTGGTAGTAAACTTGCCACCTATAAAAAGTAAAAAATACACCCCATATATCAGGGAAGCCAAGTACCTTGAAAGCTGTAAATCTAGAAAATCAATCACCTTGTATTAGAGAGGGAGAGACTCCTTAAAAATAAGAAGCTCATCTTATTCCAAACAATAATAAGAGAGGCAACATGGTACCATGGAAGGGTATTTGACTTGGACTCAAGAGATTTGTGTTCAAAAGGCCTGGATCCTGACACATCGTATTTGGAAGCTTATTTTCTGCTGTGCAATTTGGAATAAAAATACCTGGTAGCACCCAATTGTTGTGAATAAAGCACTTTATCAATCTTCCAGTGCTACATAAATATCAGCTATTATTGTTATCATTATTTTAAATTAAGAACCAAGAATAGAATGCAGCTCTCTCTGAGAGCTGACAAAATGCTCTACTACATCATTTTCCTCCATTTATTCCATGCTTTTTGGGGTCAGTCGCAAAAAAATAGTGCTAAAGTATATATGTACATGCAATATGATTAGTAAAGTGATTTCTCCTCTTCAGAACAAATTCCAGGGAATGGTCTTTGATTTTGTAACCAGACAAGTCTTTGATATTAGCATCATGATTCTCATCTGCCTCAATATGGTCACCATGATGGTGGAGACTGATGATCAAAGTGAAGAAATGACTAGCATTCTGTCCCGGATTAACCTGGTGTTCATTGTACTCTTCACTGGAGAATGTGTGCTGAAGATGATCTCCCTCCGCCATTACTACTTCACCATAGGATGGAACATCTTTGATTTTGTGGTGGTCATTTTATCCATTGTAGGTAAGAAGGGGCTGGTTTCATTGTATTTTCACCTTTCATTAAAATGAAAGACTATATTATCAAGTGTAGAGTGACAATAGATGATGATAAGAAATCATCTTTGATTCATATTTAGCCTTGAACGGTAAAAGGTGTCATCTAACAAGACTTGAGAGTTTTGCACTCTCCTCATATCTGAAACACTTTTTTCTAGAAAAAAAACAAGGTATTTATGTAATGAATTAATGCTTTTTTGTTTGTTTTAAAGGTTTCGTATGCATTTTATTACAATTTTAAAAGATGAAGGGTTTGGTTAAACATATGTGTACAAAATTCAGTTTTGTCCATTCAAACAACATATTTCTTATCCTGACATCCCAGGTTTAGCTGTCTACCTCATGGAGCTGTCTGCTTCTGAGAATCATTTCCCCTTAAAAATTCTGTCAAAAGAGTCTGGCCTTGATAATTCTTCACACAGTATTCAGTTCAGTTCATTGAAACTCACAGATATGCATCCCTGAGTCAACAACCAAGTATCCCTAATTGGGGTCTCAGTTGATAACAATATCTGCAATGGGCCTTTTTTCTAGGGAAGTTTTAAAGAGATGATTCTCCCAATAGATCTACTTCCCAGGTTCTAAGTCACTTGCAAAGATTCCCAGAGGTAATGCTGCTTAAACCTGCTAGTGATAATACTGCTCAAATTGGCTTTTCAGTAATTATTTTACATGATGAAAGCCAATTCAAGCCTTATAGAGTTAAAATGATAAATGACAGAACTATAGGAAAAACATCAAATTAGACTACCTATAACTTATCTGAAAGTTTAGGGAATTTCAGTCTTCATACACCCTTTGTTCTTTCTATGTTTACCTGAACCCTGTACATGATGTAGATAATACTGTCTATAAACCAAAGAATTAGACTTTGTTCAAATAAGCCTTGCTGTCTCTTGATATTATCAAAGAGAAAAAAATCAATTCTTTTTGTAAAAAAGTTCAGAAAATAAGATTAATTTTTTAATTATTTGAATTTTTAGTAAGAAAAAATTAGCTATGCTGTTAAAAATCATTCATTATAATGAGTAACTCCCTAGTGTTGTCCTAATTTGAAAACTAACCTGTTAACCAAGCAGTTAGAACACACTGCAGACTTTTTTTTTAATTACATGTATTTAACTCTCTTTCTTTACTAAAATACTATGGGCAACCAGTCCATTTAACGTACAGACTTCAACAAATTAAGTCAAACGTTTTTTCCTAAAGTTTAGTGCTTTAAGGTTTTGTGACTATAAAACTCATCAGGTGGTATGATAAGGGGCTCTCTACTTCTCATCATCCTGAAGACCACAAGTATTTTCTTACATATTATTATTCACTAATAACCCAGAACAAAAATACTGTTCACTTTTAGCTTGGATTCAGGCAAAACTAAGTTGGCTCAAAGATGTGATTTTTAATACACACTATTCTATATGTAATTCCCCAGTTTTCGGGGTCAGTAGCCAGACAGTTCATCATACAAACAAGTTAGGATATGTGTGTTGGGAAAAAGGCTAGATATCTCCATAAGATAATGAATCAAGTCACTTATAGTCTCAGGGTAGAATTTACAAAAGCCCTTATTTCCATACCTTTTACATAGAGCTTATAAGAAAAACTTAGTGGGTCTATCTAGCAAAGTCATCTCACAGACAATGAGATTTGCAAGTATACCAGAATCCCCATTAAAATATTGTAGACACTCTGCCATCCATATAAAAGAAAAAAATGCACAGTTCTTCCCAAGTAAACAAACCAGAACAGTCCCCTTTACACATTCAGGACTATCTTTAACTCTTCTAGTATAATCACAGCATTCAGATTAAATAAATGATCTAGAGTAAACATATCACATTATAGGTATCACTATCTGGGATTAATAACATTTCTTATATAATGGTTTCCCAAAATTGTAATAGAAGAAATTGAGCATAATAATACAATATCACAAATTTAAAACACAGACATAAAACAAACTTATTGCCAAGAATATGACATTAATTATAGTTGAATAAATTTCTAAACTATCTCATAGAAAAAAATTATTAGTATATCAAGTTAGACATTCTATACCAGGTATTTAGAGATCAATATAGAATTATTATAGTTGAACTTATGGTTACAAAAGTGGCTCTTACTCTTGTAGTCTATAAACATTTTACCTTAATGCCAAATTTCAAATGTATTTTCCATCAAGAGCTATTTTACTACAGAGGGTCAAATATCACAATCATTCTAAGAGGAAAAAAATTTCACTTTAAATGAGATTGCATTGCAATCTCAAACACCTCTGGAGTTGTGTGAGCCAGAGGAAGTAATATCTTCTCACAAAGCAAACCTTCACTTAGAGGACAATAAGCTGGAGAAGACAGATATTAAACCAAAAAGGTACTTAAATTGTTACGAAGGAAAGAATGTGTCTTAGCATAACTGCTTAATCTAGACCAAAGGAAAAAGAATCTTCTTTATCAAACAGTATTTGTCAAGAGTTTACAACATGTTTTATCAGATAAGACAAAGAGAAGAGGATGACTTTATGAGAACTACTTGAAGTCTTTCTATTGGTCCTTCAAAGGAAAAAAAAACAGTTTAGAATGTTATACTGAAATAATTCCATGCTGCAAATCCATTTTGAAATTTTTCACTTGCTAAATGTTGTGATTGAACAAAATTCCATTCATTTCAAATCATGCTATGATTATAACCATTTTCCTCTATCACGAAAAAAAAATCTAAATAGCTAAAATAAAACTCAGAGATCATAAAAAGGCTAAAAATTAATTATAACCAGCATGACTCCAAATGATGTTCACAAATTCATAGGCATAGATATCTCCTGGTTCTCCTCCAATCACAATGGGATTCAAAACACCCTGAAACTTTCCCTTTCTCCCTCTGGATTCTGATTAAAGGCCCATCAACTCATTCAACACTGTACTTACTACTTTCTCAATTCCTCAGTCTATACGTTTCAAAATCACAGCTAAAACCAAGATTCAGAACTAGTCTCTTTCCTGACATTAAATCTCTCCTTTGCAAATTAGCACTATACCAATTCAACTGAAACTTTCAACCCTTTTTCCTGACTTAAATTGGAGCTACTGTGACTTTGAAGACAGTCTAATTCAAGTATTATTCCTTCTCTCTCAAGCCAAATCCTGACTTTTTTTGAGGCTCAACTTTGCTTAAATCCCCTCCAATAATACAATTCTATCCTGTAACGATGCTTATCGACTCTGAATTCCTACAGAACTTGCTCATATAGTTCAACAGTTGTCAAATTATAGTTTCAGGACAACCTGAAAATTATTGAGGCCCTCCCAAAAAGCTTTTATTTATATTTACCATATTATAAATTAAAAGTTCTTAATCTTATTATGAAAATAGTTTTAGCCTTGTAGACCCCCCTGAAAGAGTCTTAGGAGATCCCTACCGGTCCCAGACCACATTTTGAGAGCTACTAATAGTCTATAGTACATTTCATGTGGAGCCTTCACATAAATCATTGTGTACTTTTAAATATTTAGACTTGTCTTAACTTAGATTGTAGGGATGATGGAAACAACCTGAAAATTACAATTAAAGACAAATTGAACGTTTTCCTCAACTCATATAGCTTGTGATTCTGCTGGTGGGACAATACAGTCAGCCTCTTCATCTATGATAATCATTTTTTCCTTTGTCTAAGGATCAAACGTAAGACTTTATAAGCAGGTATAGAGTATGTTTATCATATGGTATAATAGCCAACAAGTTGTTGCCAAACTTTTGAAGTGAACAAGGAAATTTTGTGTATTGCATTGAATTGTTTTCTAGTTGTTTCACATACATGCATCTTTTCTCTATTATTGTATGGTAAGTTCCTTGAGAGTTGAGACCAGAACTACTACTTTTGTTGCCTCTTCCCTTGGCACAAAGTAGGTGATTAATAAATGCCTGTTTTCTTCCTTCCCATGGACTATGCCTACAGCAGGCATTTAATCAATTAATAAAATGAGGTGATCGAACTTGATAACTTTAAAAAATTCTTCCTATCTTCAATTCAATTTAATAAATAAATATTTATGAATGCCTTCTATATGCAAAGTACTGTTAGATGTTCTAAAATTTTGAGTCAGTCAACCTCATAAATGCTAAATAAATTAATGATTATTAAAATGTATTCACTTGTTAAAATTAAATTGAAGTATTAATGAATATTGGTAATCAGATCACTAGGTTAATATTTTATATCCTTCAGAGATAAAATAAGAATTCTTATGTTTTTCCTTCATTTTTTATCTTTTAACAGGTATGTTTCTAGCAGAGCTGATAGAAAAATATTTCGTGTCCCCTACCCTGTTCCGTGTAATCCGTCTTGCCAGGATTGGACGAATCCTTCGTCTCATCAAAGGGGCAAAGGGGATCCGCACACTGCTCTTTGCTTTGATGATGTCCCTCCCTGCTCTGTTTAACATCGGTCTCCTGCTCTTCCTGGTCATGTTTATCTATGCTATCTTTGGAATGTCCAACTTTGCCTATGTCAAGAGGGAAGTTGGAATTGATGACATGTTTAACTTTGAGACCTTTGGCAACAGTATGATCTGCCTCTTTCAAATTACCACATCTGCTGGTTGGGATGGTTTGCTTGCACCCATTCTTAACAGTGGGCCACCAGACTGTGATCCTCAAAAAGTTCATCCTGGAAGCTCTGTCAAAGGAGACTGTGGGAATCCCTCTGTTGGGATTTTCTTTTTTGTCAGTTACATCATTATCTCATTCCTGGTAGTGGTAAACATGTACATTGCTGTTATCCTAGAAAATTTCAGTGTTGCTACTGAAGAAAGTGCTGAGCCACTAAGTGAGGATGACTTTGAGATGTTCTATGAGGTTTGGGAGAAGTTTGATCCTGATGCCACTCAATTCATGGAATTTGAAAAACTTTCTCAGTTTGCAGCTGCTCTGGATCCACCTCTCAATTTGCCACAACCGAACAAAATTCAACTTATTGCCATGGATCTGCCCATGGTAAGTGGGGACCGAATTCACTGCCTTGACATCCTATTTGCTTTTACAAAACGTGTTTTGGGAGAGAGTGGAGAGATGGATGCTCTCAGAATACAGATGGAAGAGAGGTTCATGGCATCTAATCCTTCCAAAGCCTCCTATGAGCCAATTACCACAACACTGAAACGGAAACAAGAGGAAGTGTCTGCTGTTATCATTCAACGGGCTTACAGACGTTACCTTTTAAAGCGAACGGTAAAACAAGCCTCATTTACTTATAACAAAAATAAACTCAAAGGTGGGGCAAACCTCCTGGTAAAAGATGACATTCTTATTGAAAACTCTATCACAGAAAAAACAGATCTGACCATGTCCACAGCGGCTTGTCCACCTTCCTATGACCGAGTAACAAAGCCAATCCTGGAGAAACATGAGAGAGAAGACAAAGATGACAAGGCCAAGGGAAAGTAAATTAAAGCAAATAAAAGTGATTGTGTGACAAATTGTTTACACTCTAGGAAGGTGATATGTTTTTGTCAACAGGACTCCATTCGGAGGTCTATGCCAAACTGACTGTTTTTACAAAAATATACTCTAAGGTCAGTGCCTACAATAAGACAGTGACCCCTCGTCAGCAAACTATGACTGCATAAAGAAGAGACCACCTTGACAAGAGGTTACTGTTCTCACTACCAGCTGACACTGCTGAAGAGAAGAGACAAATGGCTACTCAGACTGTAGGGACCAGTTTAGAAGGGGGTGCAAATCTAAAATTTTGGGTGGGGGTAACATAAAATACTTTAGTATAGTAATTGTATCCACTGTTTGCATCTCAACTGCCACATTTGTCATATTTTTACAAAATCTATTAGTGGATTCATCTTTTTTTTAATTCATATGTTGTTTATTATATGTGACTGTTATATGTGACTATTTTTGTAAATGGGTTTTATGTTGGGAAATGGGGTTAAGAACTACTTTACAGGTATGACCTCTGAGGGTTCTACCCTATGGATCCTCCAATATACACAAAGAAATGGTTTGCATGAAGGCATGCTGCACTTAGAGATAACGCATGAGAAAAAGTTACAAGGAAACCAATGGATTTTTCGATTACTTCAGTGTTTCTGGGAGGGGAGTTGGGTAATAAATTGGAGGTGCTTATCTGATTGTGTTTGATCAAAGCCAGATAAGTCTTTTTATACCCAGAAAGCCTCCCCCATCCCCACCCAAGAACATAATAAGTGGATTGTTTTTAGGCAGGCCATTATATCTCAGTAGGTGCAAACTTCATACAAACATCTGAAGTCACACGTTATGTTTTTCTTTATTGTGTAAAACAGAACACTGAATAACTTAATGAGGCTACCCCTGGAAAACAGAATTGACCAAAAGAACCCTTTATAAAGTTCTGCTTAATCCTGTACTTTGTTTAGCCATCTTCAGCTCTCAACAAGGTTGACATGTCCATGTTAACAAAACGCCCTGTGTTATGTAAATAGACATTTTACTCTGTGGTGCATGTTTGAGCAAACAAATAATGACCAGAGCACAGTATTTATTGCATCAAATATGTACCACAAGAAGTATAGAGTGCAAGCTTTCAACAGGTAATATAATGTATTCTGTACCATTAGAGATAGTTTGGATGCTATCAGTGCATGTTTATATTGCCTATGCTGCTGTATCCTGCTCTTTCCACTGCTGAAAATCTCCTATATGGGAAACCATATATCAGTGGTAAAGTCATGGAACTTGTTCAACAGAGCTCATTCCTTTAAATCATTAAGCAATAGTTTGCAGCACTTCAAGAGCTTTGGGGTTTGTATTTTTAAATTTTAAGTAAATAACTTATGGTTGTATAGCCAGACTGTACAGACATGATACAAATTGCTTAAACTGTTAAAAAAAAAATGTGTTTAGAATTTTATAACCAAATATAAATACTGTAAAAAAAAACATTTTATTTTATTTTTCAGCATTATGTACATAAAATGAGAAATGAAAATTAACTTCAGGTTGATGTTACAGTCACTTTTCTTACTTTCTGTCCATAGCACTTTCTCATGGAAGAAATTTGCTAAATGGGAAATTAAAAAGAATGGGTAGTTGTCGATTTCTGCTTTTTCAAATTATATTTGCCAATGTTAAATTATTTAAATTTTAAAAGAAAACAATGGGTTCACAAGTTGCTTCTAAGTTATACTTTGAGATTAGAAAAAGGTGTGTATTTTTGTTGAAAATTTCTGGAACTGCCTGCATCAACAGTTTAAGGTGTTCATTCCCTTTGGTTCTAATCTTTAATCTTCCATTCTTTCTATTCCTTTGGAGTCATGCAGCAATAGAATTGTCTGAAATATAATATGGGTTCCACCATATTTTCTTTTTCACAAGAACCAAATAGCAAACTTGTATGATCGGTCACATCAGAATATTTTGTATTTCTTACACAAACTGTAGACTCCTTTTCCCCCCTTAAAACTATTTAAGTAAACTGTATTTGTGAACTGCATGCAGGAAAATGCTATTACCCTAAATGATGCTAAGCAACATTACAAATGCGCCAAAATAATAAAGATTACTTTTTTATTGTATGTTTAGCTAACTTCTTTTTATCACTTTAAGGAATATCACCTTATAATTACTGTAGGCACTTTATAATTATTAGAAAATCAGAAACTTCCACCTCAGAAGAAGGAAAGGCAAAACAAGCCTTTAAAGCAAGACCTGGACTTTGCTGGACACGCACACACACATACATGTACATACATTCGATATGCTGTTGCACTGTATCATCAGAATCCAGACAGGAAATGAAGCATTTCAATAGATATAACAAAATGCTGGATTTGGAGTCAAGATAATAAGTTTTAATTCTGTCTCATTTATTAGCTATATGATCCTTAGCAAATCACTTAACTTCTTGCAGACTCAGTTTTCTCATCTATAAAATGGGAAGAATAATAATAGTACCTACCTCACAGGGTTGTCATGAGGATTAAATGAGACAACACAAGTAAAGTGCTTTGCAAACCCCAAAGTGCTCTATAACTTGTAGTTAATATGATTAGTATCTATCAGCCTCAACTGGGCAGGAGAAATGAGAAGGATGACCTGAGCATGTCAGAAAAAAGGTTTAGGATATAGCATCTTCCCACTCTTTTGGCCGCCACCTTTCTCCACAACACAGAAAAACCAATTCTTTTGCTGGTGGAGAAATTCACTGACTCAACCAAGCTAAGTCAAAAATATGGGAGTGTCTCCAGTGGTTTCTGTATTACACAGGAGGATTGCTGTTTGTTAGTTTCTTTCCAGAAATAAAGGAGAGGATTCAGCACATTGTGAACATACCGTTCCATTAAAAGTTTTGAGTAAAATGATCTAGAAAGCATATTATTCATTATAGCTAATGGTAATGTTCATCATAATCATATTTAGGTCTCACTGAGATTTGAATCCTAAAAATCATAGAATTTTAGTCCTGAGAGGCACTGAGGTAATGTGGTGCAGTGGGAAGAATGCCAGATTTGGAGTCAGACAGAGGACCTGGGTTCATATGCCAGCTCTGTCCCTACCTGTGGGGCCAGGGGTGAATTAATAAATCCTGCTTGCCTCAGTTTTTTCCTCTATACAGTTGAGGAAGGGAGTGGTGAACTGAATGATTTTGGAAGTTGCTTCCCACTCTTAATCCATGGACTTGGGAACCATCAAGTTCAGCTCCCTCATTTTACAGATAAAGAAGCTGATGGTCATTTGAACTGTTATCCCTTATTGTTATGCAATGTGACCATCTGATTATAAGCCCAATAACTTTCATTTTGTACATTTTCTCATTCCCATTTTATACAATTTCTACTACAGTGATAATATACGTCCAGATATAAAACACAATAGTGATCAGCAGAAAAGAGCCTTTTTCCCCATTCAACTGGTTACTAATCTTATATTCCAACACAACTGGGACTTGACAGAGACCCCAAGTTATGCCCATGGGTCATTCACAGTACAAGGGACTTGAAAAAGCATCTTGTCACTTATTTTATAGATGAGATAACTGAGGTCCAAAGAATTCAAGTAATGTTTTCCTTTACCAGAATGAGAAGTTGACCCAGGTCACTTAATTCATAGTCTAGTGCTCATTTCCCTTTACTATACTGGCTTCTGGGTTTTATCTTGCCATAAAAAGGAATTACAGTATATACTACAACTTTGGGTGTCATTTTAAAAATTATAAATGTCAGAGGAAGCTTTTCATTTTATATTTTCATTTTACAGTTACCTATATCTTCACGTAAGTACATAGCACCCATTCTCTCAAAGTAATTTGCTGCCACTAAAAATTAGAGAACAGGGACAAGTTGGACTATTTCTGTTACAAAGTAGATATTTGATAAATATTATTGCTTGGATGATTTGCCTCTACCCCACAGAATTCTTGTCCTGCCATAAATCCCGAATGGGAGGTATGGGTAGATTAAGGATCTTTGTCTAGGTCTTTAAACACTCTATAGTCACTCATTTTGTATACTACAATATTCATCTGTCTTTTCTTGCTTTCACTACATGACATCACTACTTACCTTTCTAATAACACAATTTCTTGATATAGTTATGTCACTTATCTACAAACCATTGTTAGTTCTTTGCTACTGTTTCTTAAGCCCACCGCGTAGCTCTCCATTGCCCTTTGATCACCTATAATTTTGATTCTTCAGGATTACTTTGCAGTTTTGAAAGGATCTGTTTCTAACAGCAATTTTCAGATGGCCCCCCAAATAAATGGGCTTTATAATCCTCTCTCATTCTCTGTAATTCCTCAAGGATCAATAATCACACACAAAATTTTAGCAATCCCATATGCCAGGTTTTTTTTTTCAGTTCCTTGGGAAGGATTACAGTGGATGAGGTCTGACACAGCAAAGAGTTTAATTTTGAGTCAAAGGGCTTAGGTTCATTTCAGTATTCTACCACTTCCTAGATGTATAAACTTGAACAAGTTACTTAATGTCTATGAGCTAATTTTTTCATCTGTAAAATAAAGTTCTGTGTTTACATAAGTTCATGTAAACCACTTTCTGATTCTTGCAAACATTATATGAATGTAAAATATTAGGAATATGTCTAGGTCAAGTGACTAGGATTCAATCCAACCCATCTCCTGCTTTCACATATTGACTAGAGGGCGGGGGCAAAGGGGAGGCAGAGTCACTTTTTAAGAAAGGTTCATCTGTGAAACTAGCAATTCACTGTCAGTAAACCCCTGGACTAACTCTCAACAATGATGTCCACAGGTAGCCAGGAGCAAAACAAACAATTTGCTAGCTACCCACCTATATGCAAAGTTCAATAAATTAAAGGGCAACTTTTAAGCAGTAGCTGTTAAAGTGTTGTGATAAGCTAGAAACTATTCAAATAGATGATTTTGCTTGCAAGAACATGAAAGTAATATGCAATAATCTGCAAATCCATATACCTTGGGAAAACTTTCTGACAGTACAAATGTATTTATCAAAACTTACTCATAAACTGAGAATATCATTCCTAACAAAAATTCTAAAAATAAACATACACAAGCATGTATCTAAAACATATGGAATTAGAGTATAAACCTACACTTGTCCTAGACCCTGTTGAGCATATTTTGTCATTAGGCCACTTCACATACAAGAATACAGAGAATACATGGCTTGCTTTGTTTTCTCTAATAGAGACATGAGAAAAGAAAAACAGATGAAGAAGAGGACCTGTATTCTATGGCTTATTCTTATATCCTTTCCACCATTTCCAATGTCTTGCTATACCCTCTCTACCCTAGAACTATCCCAGAAGACTACAGGTGAAAATCATACCTTTTGTTTTCTAAGCTCTTTGCCAAAGGTAAGGGTCACCAGGACACTGCCTCTTTTTATAAAGGAAAATTTCTTTCAAATCAAAGAATTTCAGTTCTATTAGGAAAATAAAGTCACTCACATGATTCTGCTGTCTGTCTGTTGTCATGGAAGGAGTAAAGTAGGAAAGGAGTTCCAAATAGCTAGGAAAAAATAGGCTGTCACTAGAGAGTTACAATATTATTAAGGAAGAAATATCAACAATCTCAGATATGCAAACAATGCTAATCTGATCACAGAAAGAGAAAAATGAGATGCCTCTTGAGGGAAAAAGAGGAGAGAATAAAAACTGGCTTGAAGCTTAATATAAAAAAAACCTTGGGAACTGGTTCCATTAGTTTTTGGAAAACAAAGGGAGAATGAATTTAAGCAATGACAAATTTCATATTCTTGGGCTCAAAGATCACTGCAGACAGCAATTGCAGCCAAGAAATTTAAAAAACACTTGCTCCTTGAAAGAAAAGCTATGGAAAATCTGGACAGAATACTAAAAAGTAGAGACACCACCTTAATAACAAAGGTTCATATAGTCATAGTTTTTCCAGTAGCATTGCATGACTATGAGAGTTGGAGTATAAGGAAAGCTATATGCTGCAGAATCTATGCTTTTGAATTGTGGTGCTGGAAAAGACTTTTGAGGGTCCCTTGGACAGCAAGGAGATCAAATAAGTAAATAGTTTAAAAAATTCAAGCTATTTATTGGAAGATCAAATACTGAAGCTGAAGCTTAAATACTTTGGCCATATAATGAGAAGGCAGTACTCATTGGAAAAGATACCATTGTTGGGAAAGATTGAAGGCAACAAGGAAAAGAGGACAGCAGAGGATGAGATGAATAAAAAGTATCACAGAAACAATGAATATGAACTTGGAGAAATAGTGGAGGATAGAAGGCCCTGGCATGCTATGGTCCATAGCATTACAAAGGCTGGACATGACTCAGCAACAACAACAAGAAATTCTACTTTGGATACTTAGCTGTGCACCCTGAGTAAATCTCTTAGGCACTATCTGCCTTAATTTCCTTAGCTGGAAAATGAGAATAATATCAGCACCTGCTTTGGAGGGTTGTGTTAAGGATGAAATGAAATTATATTTTTTTCATTTTTAAAAAATAAATTAATTTATATAATTTTTTGTTTATATCACTCATTTCCATGAGATCTTGAGCTACAAATTCTCTCCCCATCTTTGCCCCACCCAACACCCCAAAACAGCAATCCCACTGTACAACCCCTCCCCCTATCTGCTCTCCCCTATGTCCTTCCCCTAGCCCCTCCAACTTTCCGGTAGGGCAGGATGGATCTCCCTACCACAGTGCCTGCACATCTTAACTCCCAGTTGGATATAATTAATAATAAGAATTTTATATATGTGTGTGTGTATATATATATATACACACATATGTATATATGTCTTGCTACATATATGTATAGATGTGTATAGATGTGTGTATACAAATATATACACATATACCTTTAACATATATGTATATGTGTGTAAGTATACATATATGTATGTGTGTGTACATATTTTTTATTTATATATACATATGTGTGTGCATATATACATATATACCTTTAACATTTGATTATAGAACTTTAAATTCCAGACTCTTTCCCTTCCTCCCTCACCACCCACCCCCACTGGAAGGACAAGCAATTAAATACATGCTATACACATGTAATTACACAGAACATCTCCACAGTACGTATATTGTGAGAGACTGACTACATGTCCCTCCTTCCCATCTCGGCCCCCCTACCTTGCCCTACTCTCCACCCTGTCCCCATCCCTGTCCTTTTACAGAAGTGTGTACTTCCAGCAACCCTCCCCCAACCCTGCCCTCCCTTCTACCATCCCACCCCTCATCCCTATTCCCCCCCACTCTCCTGTGTGGCAAGATACCCAGTCTAGAGTTCATATCATTCCTTCCCCAAGCCAAATTCAATGAGAGTAAGGTTGATCCCCTCCCACTTGCCTTCCTATTTTTCCCCTCCGCTGTAAGAATTATCCCTTGCCTCTTCTACATGAGATGATCAACCCCATTCTGTCTCTCCCTGTCTACTCCCATTCTAATCCTCTCCCACATCAGAATTTCACCTTCTAGAGTATCATCCCTTCCTATTCAATTGATCCTGTACCCTTGTAAAGCCAATCAACAGTAGATTCCTAAAAGAATGCTACTGTGAACAGCTTTTAAGATTTGGATTACACAGTATTAGTGAACACTCTGTTTATTCCATTACAAATCAAGATTCAGTACAATATTCACAGTACCAACAATTCACAATATTATACATTCACAGTATCAACAATTCACAATATTATATACAATATTTAGAACAAGGAAAGTCTCAATATTATATCTTATTACAGAAAGTAACAAGGAACAAGAGAAGAATAACCTGGTTTCCCTAAGGGAGAAACCAGCTTCACATTTAAAGATTCAATCAATCAAGTTA